>APFE030205484.1:205903-223300 GCA_000404065.3 Pinus taeda | reverse complement strand
TTTCACAACGGCCTTCACATTTCATTGTGCCCCCATTTGCAATTTGAACTTGGAAGTTAGAAACTGCTCGTACAAAGAAGTGCACTATTTCTATGACTCTTTGATGGATGAAATTATGTGTACTTCCACTATCAATCAAAACCACTACTGGGCGATTTTTAATAAACCCTCTGATTTTGAGTGTTTGAGGAGAAGAAATTCCTGCCAGGGCATGCAACGAAATAACTGGTTCGTCAGAGACATTGTCCTGTTGGTTATCGTCCTCTAGCGGCTCATGTTCCCCCAGTGTAGGATCTTCCTCTCCTCTGTTGAGTTGTAGTCAGTGGCATCTATTTGAAAGAATTTGGGCTCCTTAAATTTATGACCTGGGGAGTATTTTTCATCACAGTAGTAACATAGCCCTTGCTTCCTTCTTTCAGCCATTTCTGCAGGGGACACCTTTTGGACCTTGAGTGTTTGAGTCGTGTTCTGCGCCTGTGGGAGACGACCTTTAGCGGGGAAATTTGGGTGACTGTGTTGGGCTGCTAATGCACGTTCCACCTTACGAGCTACCTGGCAAGCCTCCGACCACGTGGGAGGGTGGTGAAGTAGAGCTTGAGCTCTGATGGCTTCTTTAAGACCGCTGATAAAACATTCTGTGTAGAACTTATCTGTGAGACCCTTAGTGCGGAAAGATAAGCTTTCAAAAGCATTAATATATTCCTCTACTGTACCAGTCTGTCTGAGCTTAGTGAGACGACCCAAATAAGAGTCTTCTTGTTCAAAGCGATCTCGAAGAGCTTTGGTAAATTGGGTCCAAGATCTAAAATATCCATTGCAACGCTGATGCCATTCCCACCATTGCCACTATTCATTGTCGAAGTACATGCTCCCCAACATAAGCTTAGTCGCATCATCTAGGATATGATTCAATTTGAAATACTGGTCCATTTGTGCTAGCCATGCTGATGCGTGAGAACCGTCAAATTTATGCATATCCAACTTAGGAGGTCGCTGACTGGGTGGTGGATGGGTGTGCCAGACGTGAGGAGAGTGGCTAGATTCACCGTAAATGCCTTCATGGCCATTATACCCCTCCTCGTGGGCTTGCTCCTTACCATTTGACATAAAATCCTCCTTGCCTTTTCCCTGCAATTTCTCTATCTGGAGACTTATTCCTTTAAGCGCGTTGTTCATGCTATCCAGATCTAGTTTGTCAAGCTGAGTTTGGATTTTGTTCACCGTTTCTTCCAGTTTGTCCATCCTTTCATTGGCCATCGCTTGAGCTCTAGTTGCTACCATACACTGACCTGATGAAAAATTGGGACCGCCCAAAATAAATTTTCCCAATTAATTGAATGGTACCACCATGCTCAACTCGTCGTCCTAATTTTAATGGGATATATCACTAATAAGCGTCCCGGAACATCTCAGACTCTTTTTTTTTTTTTTTTTACTCCTGACGAAGTTTTACTCCTTCTTGATCAATACTACAGTAGCCAAATCCTCAAAATGTCAATGCGGCCAAAAGTCCTGCGACAATTATACCCTGGTATAGGAACCCTGCACAACTCTTCTGGTCTTCTGGATCTGAGAGATCTGAATGGCGGCTCGGGTAGCGCTGGACAGCTGAACTGACTGCTCTGCAGATCTGATGAATCTAATAGATCGGAACTGGCTAGTTGGGACCGATGTCTGCTGCTGCTGCACTCCTTTGCTCAAGCGGATCTGGAAGAGATGATGATTAAAAAAGGAACTAGGGTCTTGAGGAGTGTCAGGTGCTACAGATCGCAATATACATAAGGGTCTGGCAGTAGTACTCGGCCCAATGTTTCAGGGCTCTAACTAAGGAGGGTCGACCGTACCCTTAGCCGTACCACCCGACTACCCTATCGTACGGGCGAGTAATCTCTCCGTGTGCGGTTCTGTCTAATGCGCTACTACTCGAAGGGGTACCCACAGGGGTTACAAGGGAGTCCAACAGATGTGACCACCTCTTGTATTTCCTGCGTGCATGGCTCCTCAAATCCGTAGATTTATGCGTTCAACGACAGATCCCGTGGTTTAAAGACGCCGGAACACGTCTCAAGCCAAAAAAACATTTGCTGCTAAATGGAGATCCCACCGGCCCTAGAAATTGCTCTGATACCACTTGTTATGCTCTTAACCTGCAAAGGATACCCAAATATAGAATATGCGAAGAAAAGATACCGAGAACACAGAATATGCGAAGAAAAGATACCCAGAACACAGAACGGCAATGATTTTATTATTCAGAGAGAAATGTTCACTTGCCTCTTCGAGGGGGCAACCTCCAATAGAGCAGAGCTCGATTACAAAAATAAGACACGATGCTCCTCACAGGGAGTTTCTATCCTTTATATATGACTCCTATGAGAAATACCACAGGTCAATATTGCTTATTACTAATACCATCTATCTAATACTACGACCCATTTGCAACTAACTTTGGTTCCTTTATTAATTGCGGATTAACCACTTACAATTATTAATATGGGCTTTATTGACTCTTGACTATGACGTGGTCCCATTACACAAATAAGGGGGTTAGGGTGGGACCCTAACACCCAGGGTCCGCGGACCATGGGTAGATATACAAAAATCCGACTTAACTTACATAAAAGAGGGTAGAAACCATTTTTGACTCTTTAATTATCTACACACTCCAAGACCACAATTTGCTAAGACTTTATTTTGTACATCAAAACTTGGGCTTTTGTCCCAAAACTTGGGCTTTTGACCCAAAACTTGACCCAGGGGACCCCATCCCAACAAATGAAAATTGAGGACATGGGCAATGGTGCTTCAACATCAGTTGATAATTCTCGAGAAGGACTACCACCACCATCACTTGAACAAATTAATTTGAGGTCTAAAGAAGAAAGTGCAGGTGGTGCTACTACACAAGAACCAACACCACCCATCCAAGAAAAATTGGGGTATAAAGTGGAAACTATAAGTGGTGTTGTAGAATTGAGACTTTTGTGATCTGTCATAGTTATAAGAGTAGCTTCAGCGTAAATCACATAAAATTGACCTTTGTCGACGCGTTTCGAACCAACTTGTCCTGACGATGAACCACACTAGTTGGTTCGAAACACGTTGACAAAGGTCAATTTTATGTGATTTACGCTGAAGCTACTCTTATAACTATAAGTGGTGTTGTCACACAAGAATAAACACTACTGATAGGAGAAACCCTAGAATTGGCGAAAGAAAAGGAACTTGCAACTGACATAGTTCTTCAGGAACCACAGGGGACTCAGATCAAACAACAAATGTAGGAGTTAAGGGGCATGATTTAGGAAGCACAGTCAATATGGAAATCAAAGAAGATGTTCTTTATTCTTCCCTTCCTACAACTCCACCAAGAGGGGTGAGGAAATCTTGGACTCCTCAACGCTCGAAGGAGGAAAAAGTCATTCCCCCACTTTTAAAATTTGGTGGGATAAGACTTTATGCGCTAGTTGAGGCAGCCACTCAAGTGTTGGAACTCATTATTTTTAGACGAAACAATTTGAAAATAGAGGTGTCAGCGCTGATACACAAGAACCCGAGCTGATCGAAGAATGCATGAAGAAGTAGTGATGGATGCTAGTCCCGCGGAACCACCAGAGGAAGACATTCATGTTGACACCACCCCACAAGTGTTTGAGACAACTTTCATATAGAGAGTGGATGACCCGGTGGAAGTGCAAGCACAAGAGCAAAATGTTGAGAATGTCATTTAGTAGGTTGCTGAGAAAACTCAAGAATTACCGAAAGACATAATACTTGCTGAAACTGACCCATCAAAGCCAGAGACAGTTATGGAACATATGGAAGAACAAGTGGGGGAAAATGAAGTTGAGGATGTTGAACTCCCAACCACAGTAATTCCAAAAGGAAATGAAGGGGATGCCACTCAAGTTGATAAGAAAACAAAAGAAGTGAGAGTGAAGGTGGAGCCATTCGATACCTGTGCTGATGATCCACCAGGCCCCACAACATATACAAGGCTAGTATAGGAGGTCACTATTAAGCAAGAATTCATTGGAAAATGCACACGAAGGAGACCTTCCCTTAAGGAAAGGTATCAGTCTCATTTTAATGAACTTATGCAATTAAAAATAGACAATCTGAGATTGAGAAAAAGGGTGTTAAGCTTGCAAAGGGGTGTAAGAAGGTACAGGATAAACATTTCAATACTTAAGACTGGGGCTTCTCCCTCAGTAGCTCAAACCAAAAAAAATACCATTTTTTCTACTGTGATGAAAACAAAACCTATAGGCCATTTATGGGAGTCTCAGGAATTCATTTTTGACTGCCGAGATTCAGAAGTAGCAGGTTGTGGTTGTTCATCTTCAACGAGGAACAATTGTTGTGAATGATCATCATGAAGAAGTAAATAGATTTCGTGACCAGGTTCCATAAATCATCATTGGTTATGTAGACCAATCTGGTAAGGAGAGGCAGAAACACGAAAAATAGCAGAAGAAGATCGAGCAGCTTGAAGAGCATGTGCGAGCAGTTAAAGTTGATAAGGAGAAAATGTTTACCTTAACACAACGAGTAATGGGTTGTCCCCCCCTGCTCACATTTATGCTTTTTTTCTTCATGAACAATACCTTCTCTTTTGCCTGGAAAGTATTCGTCTCAAGATCAACCATGAAATCGAAGACCCTATACAGTTTCTTCGTATTATAAGACTTCATGGTGTCTTGAACCAACATTTAATGTTTGAACTATATATGCATGATTATTTCTTGGAAAATTACCAAGCATTCAACCCAGCCCCTTATGTAGGGGATATTCAACTGAGAAATTTTACATCCTACACCATCAATCAAGTCAAGTGGAAGAAGGTCGCTGATACATTTGAAGCAAATCAATCTGCTAGGCCTATTCTTATTTGAAGAGAGCATTGTTAGTCCAACACTATTTATAATAGGCATGCTACCTTCTTAAGGATTGAGGGGCGTCCATAACAGATATTGGTGACTTAGAGGTAGTGCACCAAGTGATGCATGAAACAAGTGGTTGCTTGTTAGGATGAGGCTCTAGACAACTATTAGAGGAGATGGATGTCGTGATCATTGACTGTCAGAGTGTGGGAATATTTCAGGGCCCCTAACTATGTCCGAGCACTGAAAATATTACCACATTATGTTTCCTGCATCCATACTCAAGGGGTCCATTGGATGGGTTTGAGATTCTAGTTTCCCATCCTTTAGTTGCCAGTAGATCAATACACTCCTTCTTGCAATGTAAATAGTGATTGGTGGACATATATCCTACTAACAGATGGATACAAACCCCCAAGGATAGATATGGCCGAGAAATATGATCTTTCTCTGTTGCATGTTGATCATAGTTGATTTAACCCAAATCTGTGAAGGCGACGGGCTGCATGAGGACATGCAGAAAGACCAGTTGGGGGGAGACGTTGGGGGAAAAATTGCTTATTTTTACTTGCCTTTTTATCCTATTTTCCTTCACATTTTCACTCCCGACTAAGTTATTTCATATCCTAAATTGTGCAGGTATACCCCTAATCATGTCTTTATGAATTGATTAATCATTGAAGCATTGTCTAGGGGATTATGACCAAAAGCGCTTGCTAAACTTTATCTTATGTGCAGATTCCCAAGTAAAATTGCTAAGTTTAATCATCGAGCTGGCAGAACTTTTATTGAACTATAGTTGTAATGGTAGAATTGATCTAGACTTACTATTTCTATCTTTTATATTTAGTTTTGGCTTATTATAACCATTATGTAATCACAGACAACAATTACCTTAATCTCAGGAACTATTTTTGTATAAGAGAGGATAGAGAGTTTGAAACAGGGGGGTTGGCATACAAGAGAGATGAGATTTATAACAATGACTTTTATCCTAATGAAATTTACAACTGTCTGATCTTTCTCTGAGTTTGTGAGTTTATCACAGCCTCGATCAGAGATTTGGGCCACTCTCCTGATCAAGTGTTGTTGAGATAGTGTGTTCTTTAGTTTTCTTTTTATGTATGCATTCTTCTTCTTGCTATGATATTTTGATGTAAATGATGTGAATCGAATTGTTATTGTCATTCCTAATTGTTGTTATAGTTCATTATTATTGTCATTTCCATTTTCTATTATAGTTGTTTATTGTTGTCAATGAATCCTTGACCAATTCTAGGTTGTACAATTGTTCCTACATATACATTGCACGTTAATAGCCAATAGATTCGGAATTGATAATTAATGTGGGAAAGGGTTGAATAGTATCATTCACACTTGCACACCAACAATGGCTTCTTTATTTTCTTCTTCGAGCATGCCAAGCTTGGCTTATAATATTGCTTCCATTATTACTTCTTTGTTTGCTACTTGAATTGCTTTTGTTTTTCCTTTTTAGGTAATGCCAAGTTTTGCTTCCATAATCAATTTTTTTCTTTGCTTCTCAAGTAACATCAAGTTTGGCTGCTAGTATTGCTTCCATTATTACTTCTTAGTTTGCTACCGAAATTGATTTTTTTTCTTCTTCTTAGGTATTAATGCCATGTTTTTCTTCCAATATTTCTTCTAGTGTGCTTCTATTTTGGCTTCCATTGTTGCTTGCTATTTTGCTTCCAAAATTGCTTCCTTGTTATCCTCATGGTTTGATTCCTTTTAGTTGGAAGGTTTTCTTCTTGTTTAGCGCTTGAGTTTTCTTCTTTTTTAAGTCCAGGGTTTGCTTCCTTTAAGTGTTGAGATTTTCTTCCAAATTATCTTCCAATTTTGCTTCTTGTTAAGCAACCAATTTAGCTTCCTATTTAGAGCCAGTAATAGCTCCATGTATGGGTTCCACTTTAATGTCAAATTTTACTTCCATTTTAGAGCTACATTCTGTTTCCATTTTAACAACTCATGATGCTTCCTTTATATCTTCCATTTATTAATTTAATGTTTTTTTCTTTAAATTAAATTATTTAATTATATCATACCTCTTAAATAACTTATATTATTATAGAGTAAGTCATATTTCATTTCGAAATATTTATAGCATACCACTTATAAATAATTTTTAGGGAAATGGACATCCATACAAACTAACAACCAATATTTTTATATTATTAATAAACGAAATTGTTGGTTGTGACTAGCTACACATAATATAGGCCTAGATTCACATCATAGATATTTCCACAACATAGCTCTTTCAAGTTTCTTATAGATACAAACCACACCACAACAATGGAATAAAATAACAAGATAATTTTTTTAACTATAACTTGTATTTTTATATTATTAATAAACAAAGTTGTTGGTCTATTACCAACTACACATAATGTAGGCCAAATGATATATTTCAAAATGATACAACTCAATATGGTACTGCAGGTGAAAATGATACATATGATAATAAACATAAAAAGAGGAATCATAACAATTTATCAACAATGATCCATGACGGATTCTATATGATCAAAGTCATTGGCTACTACTAGCAGATTTATCATCACCATCATCATGGCTATGATGGTCATCAACATCATGATAATCATCATTGTCATCATCATCAATGTCTGTCTTGGTGTCCTTCTCCATATTCCTCATCGTCATTGTCTCCAATGTCTAAACCAAACCCAACATAATCTTGATTGATATCAGGATCAATTGGATCTTTTCGAAAACCCGTGTTTCTGAAAAAAAAAAAAAAAAAAAATAAATAAATTAATAAATAAATAAATAAAAAATTATTATTTATTTCATGCAATATTTTATGTTTCTATTATATTTCTAATATTAAAACATATGAAAAGAAACCATAATCATATTACATCGTATCAAGTGCACAACCACATTAGATCTCAATTTCACAACTTTGTTACAATACTGACCTTCCTAGCCTTTTACAATGCCAAAATTATAGTGAACTCGGGAGGCTTCTCTCCAAGCTTTTTGAGCATAGGAATAAAATCTTAAATCAAAATAAATAATTTGTCTTTTTAGGTCCGATAGATCATTATTTGGTCTCAGTGGACGTTAACCATCATCATCATCATCATCATATACCATAATACAATTTCAATTAAGTTACAACTAAGATGTCATTCCAATGATGTAAAACATTCAACCATTGTAATAAACATTAGTAAATCGTGGAATGGTTCCATACCTTTCTGGTTGCTATATTGTGTGTTATCTAGTGTACCATCCCTTGCTAGGAAGGAAGGGCACCCCTTAGTAGGGATCATTGGTTAGGATGGTACTATATTTGTTTGATTTATTTCCTCTCAATTATAATTCATGTGCGATTGTTGTTCCTATTATTATTAGTCTTGTTGATGCTTTAATTATTACAGAATCCTAACCTCTGTATTGTCTAACAACATAGGTCTTGGTTCGGTCCCTTTTTTAGTGTGACAATTATTTAATTCTCATTACATTTTGATGTTGTGTTCATTTCATTTGAATGTGTGTTTCAACATTTGTTGAGAGAATGGTTTCCGAGAGTTCCCTTATTTTCTAAATAAGAGTAACTGTGTGATAGAGTGGTTTTATTCTGCATTATGTGTTTATTTCTTAAGAGTGTGAACAAGGTTTGAGAGTGTAATAGCCAAAGTGTTGAATTGTTGAGAGTGTGATTACAATGATTGAGTTTGAGATTCCTTAGCACTACTCATCATTTTCATTTGCATATATTTTGTGTAATAGCCTTGCAAGAACAAAACCTACCCAGGTTGACAATTAATATGAAGAGTTGGAACTATTACTTTGAATTAAAAAGAAAATTGTTCTTCCCAACAACAAGTTGAAGAAAAACTTATGCACAACTTTCACATAATGCAAGTTGAAGAAAAACTTGGGGTTTTGTATGAAACCTGAAATACAATTATTTAAGGGTCAAAATAAACATATAATAATTCAAATTGGCCAATAGTTAAAAAATTAAGTTGAAACAAAACTTGGAGTTTTGTATGAAACCTGAAGTACAATTATTTAAGGGTAAAAGTGAACATATAATAATTCAGATTGGCTAATAACAACAAGTGTGTAAAATAATTAAATAAACACTTTATAATTTAAATCAATTAGATTGACCAATAAATGAAGTATGGGCATGCATTTTAGTGAAGCAAGGAAATTTTGGCTTGTTTCACAAAAAATCATGTCCAACCTTCATTTCAAGGAAACATTGAATGATTCAACTTTGAGAGTATTTTTTTACTCATAATTAACATTATTTTTTCACATAGAAATTTTTGTTGTGCAAGAATATGCCAAATTGGATTGATTTCATAGGGTTAAAGTCAAGGTTTATGTGGCTCCAATAAATGCACACCAAGACCTGTAGTTAATTGAATTTATGATAATGATCATTCCAAACTAAATATAAAACCATTTTATGCAACATAGAATTGTCATTTTCATAAATGGAATTTTATACGCTGAAATCCAAGTCTGTCAGAATAACAATTAATCATATCTGCCAATGATCATTGTAAGAATAAATATGCACTCATATGCACTCCCAAGCCAAACCGATTACAATCTTGGTAATGAAATTTGAAATGGGATATGATTGGACAATCCCTAACCTTAGGATATAACCTTGCATCATGTCTGACAAATACCTTACATAACTATGTTTCCCACTTATACACAACTTTCACATAAGGCAAGTTGAAGAAAAAATTATAATGTTGTATGAAATATGAAGTATAAATATTTAAGCTCAAATTAAATATATAAAAATGCAAAAGTGTGTAAAATCATTAAAAAAAAAATCTACAATTGGAATCAATTAGATTGGCCAATAAATGAAGCCTAGGCATGAATTTTAGTGAAGAAAGGAAATTTTGGCCTGCTTCACAAAAATGCATGCCCAACCTTCATTTCAAGGCTAATTTAATTGAATGATTCAACTTGAGAGTAATGTTTTGCTCATAATTAACATTAAATTTTCACATATAAAAAAAATGTTCAAGAATAAGCCAAATTGGATCGATTTTGTAGGGTTAAAATCAAAGTTTTTGTGCCTCAAATAAATGCACACTAGGACCTGTACTTAAGTGAATGTGTGATGATGATCATTCCAACATAAAAATAAAACTATTTATGCAACATAGCATAGTCATTTTCATAAAGGAAATGTTATACACTGAAACCCATCTATGCTAGAATAACAATTGATCATATCTTCTAATGATCATTGTCAGAATAAATATACACTACTAGGCCAAACCAATTACAATATTCATAACGAAATTTGAAATGGGACATGATTGGACAATTTCTAACCTTAGGATATAACCTTGCATCATGTCTTATAACTATCCTACATAACTACATTTCCCACTTATACACAACTTTCGCCTAAGGCAAGTTGAAGAAAAGCTTAGAATGTTGTATGAAATTTGAAATATAAATATTTAAGCACAAAGTAAAGATATAACAATGAAAAAGTGTGTAAAATCATTAAATAAACAATCTAAAATTTTAATAAAGTACATTGGCCAATAAATGAAGCATGGTTGTGCACTTTAGTGAAACAAGGCAATTTTCACCTGCTTCACAAAAACATTGAACCTTCATTTGAAGGCCAATTTGAATGATTCAACTCGAAGAGTACTTTTTTACTCATAATTAACATTCATTTTGAACATAGAAATTTTTGTTTTATTAAACCTAATATTTGGGATTAGGGAAAATCACGTAAATATTGTAGATAAAAAATAACAGGCATTGGAAAATAAAGAAACATTGGAAAATGAAACCCAATAATCTCCCTCTTTATGTATATATCCATGTTTTATCTTAATGAAAAAGCATAATTAATTCATGGAGTTACTCTCCTAGATTGCTTTTTTCCCTACCATTATTCTCCATACTTCTGCCATAATTTGGAACGTTGGCTGCATTGAAATAATTGCACGTTGATTGCATTGCAATGACTGTGAGACTGTATGGTATGTGCTTAGACGTCTGCATGCAAACGATATGTTGTAATGACCATGCATTGTATGTCTTGAAAATCTAATGGTGGCATTGCCTAGACAACTAAAATCCGATGTGGATGGATTTATAGTATATCCATTGGATTCATGGTATTCTTTGTGCATCGATTTTGTGAGTTTTTAGATTGTTGGGTATGATAAAATACACTTCCTATCTATTATGGCATCCTACAATTATATATATGAAAACCTCTACTGAAGTATTTTTAATGGTTCATATGTGCATTGGTACTGAATAATGTGATGTGCTAGTATTGATTGCTCATAAATTATACAAGGCATGTTCCATTGTTTTTTTGAGAGTTCATTGAGTCTTTTATGAAGGTTGTGAGGTGCACTTTAGTATTGGGTAAATATATCCCTTATGCTACTGTGTATAGTGGATAAATGTGACTTGAATTCATTTTTTGAAGGCTATGTTGGGTCTAATATGTTCCCATGGAGCATATGATACAGAATATGGTTTGTCCCTTTTTTTTTAAATCACAATAACATATGTATGGAGAAAAGTCTATGTATGATGGAGTGTTTTATTTTTTTAAATGACATATAAAGTGCACTGGATGGTATATGTGTTGCGTGTTTTTTAAAAAGTTTAGTTTCAATGTGTGAGATTAAGTTTTTACGAAGGTTATGGCATATATATTTTATGGAGTGGTATATATATTACGTCATATATTATGAGTGGTAAGTGGTGACATATTAGGAGTGGTGATATTTTATATGCATATAATATATTCCTACGTAAAAAAAATGTTTTTTTTTTCTATATTAAATCAATTTATTACTTAATTAAGAAGGCAAAAAATAAGATTGTAATTATTTTGGAAATCAAAAGAAGTCGATTTTTATTTGACAATGCATTCACTCCAACAGAGAGAACTATCATGAATGGTCCAGGAAGATAAAACAGACCTTGATTTTCAATGACTTGTGGAAAAGAGTCTGTGAAGGAGAAGGAGAAAATGCACGTGAAAATCCCACTTTAGACAAGGAAGTTTCCATTTGGGAAAACAAGAACAGCAAGGCCTATGCCTTGATTGCATCATTAGTAAATGAAGAGGTGAGTTGTCATATTTCACCATTTTCACATGCTTTGGAACCTTTAAACAATTTAACAAAAATTATATGACACACTCTAAGCTTGAAGTTATTCAATTGATGATCAAGTTGTTCAATATTGAGTCGAAAAATGATGACCCTTTTTCCATAGAATAAAAAATAAGATCCATTATGCATGACATAAAATACAATGGTGCTGACATATATATTCCTCTCATTGTCTATGTCAAGGAACTATATCCCACTTATTCACATTAACTTAAGTCATTGCAAGAAAGTGGAAAACTTAAGGATATTTCTTTTGAATCCCTTGAGAATAATTTTGGGGAAAGAGAGAAGGATTCTAGGAAAAATACAACTCCTCATTATCTTGAAGAAGTTGTGTGCCTTGCACAAAAAGAGAAGAATGATGGACATGATTCTTCTAGAGGAAGAGGAAGGAATAGTTTTAGAGGCTGGGAGGGAAGACATTTCCAAGGAGAAAGGTCTTATATATTACATGCGGTGTAACAAAAATGGATATGATCCTTACACATGGAAGCTGCCTTGGGACAGAATTGAGCAACAAAGAAATGAAGAAAAAGTTAAAACACATAGTAGAGGGAAAGGAAAAGCACCCAATTTCACTCATTATGTTGTGGCACATTGCAACATTTGAGTAATTGAAGACTTATTCAATGCTTCACTTGCTTCATAGAAATATGTTTAGTTTCTTGATTTAGGAGTAACTTGCCACATGAATTTCAAAAGATATTTCTTTGAATAATTCACTAACAATGTTGATGGAGAAGTCTATTTTACAGACAAGTCAAAATGCAAGCCATTAGGGATTGACACCATTGATGGGCCTCTAAATTAGACATAAATTAAGTCACATGCCTCTAAATTAGACATAAATTAACGCCCATATGACCATCCTTCAACACACTAAACCTATGTTTTTTCCTTAGATAATGTATTTTTAACTTTAATATGATCATTAGGAAAGTTTATGGATAATTGCATATTGCCTAATATTGTATATTTTGTGGAATATTGTGAGAATATTGGGCAGGTTATGGAGATTTGGAGGAGGAGAAAATCTAGGCACCTTCTCTCTACTACAGGAGGATCAATATTAAATAATAAATCAACAAGATACTCTATAATTATGGCGCAGATTGGGGAGCTCCAATGATTGAGAAAATCTAGGAATGTGTTCCCTATCATTTAAGGCAGAATCCTAGTATTGGGAGCTAGATCCACTAATCAAGGCATTTTTGTTGAGAAGGCTTCCTCCTTTCATGGGGAATGACTCCTAATCATTTTTTATAAGTACCAAGTCTAATTTTCCTCTAGGGGTATATTTTGATTAGTCTTCTTGTGGAGAGAAATCATATTTTTGCAGCTCCACTGTCAATTCTTGCATGGATGTAATAGTATTGATGGAAATAATGAATATTGGTACCATTTTCAACTTCTAAATCTTGGTCTCCTTCATAGGAATCTCATTTTCCTTGGGCTTGGCCATCCCAGGAGCCTCAGAGACCTTTTGTATAATTTACTTTTCTTCTTTTCACTTCTTATTCACATGCATCTCTTGTTCTTATTTTCTACTTATACATTTAGTATTAATTATTTCTTGTTGTAGACTTGGTTTAAATGGTTGAAGTAAGTAATTTTGAAGGATAAGAAACATAATTTCATCATTGGAACAAATTTGGAATGTCATAGTAATCATTGAGCTACTTGGACTAGTTTGTTTATTCCCAAATTTAGATTTTTGGAAGTCCCTTGTGGCAAATAACAATAAATTTATGCTATTTTTTAGAGCATGAAAACAAGATTCAATCAAGTTGATTCCACTTGCATTAGATCAAAAAAAAATTCTAGATAATAACAAAAACTACGCCATTTCATTTTCACTTGATTAGGTTAGGCATTTGATAGATTTACTAGATCACTAGTTCTCAAATTTTTATATTTTAGACTAGTAATTTATGTTATTTTTTAGCATGGGTTAACAGAGGTATTTTTGAGTTACTCCACTTGAAATGCAGACCTAATACATCCTAGTAAATAAAAAAAAAAAATCCCATCCAATTTGGATTTGGTTTTCTTGGTCATTTCGTGAATCATAGTTTCTTGTACTAAATTTGTTATTTCCTATAGTACTCTTCCAACGTGTACATATATGCCCAAATTTGCTCAAGAAGCTTGGTTATTGTCCCTTAGGGTCAAATCAAGACCCCTAGGCTCTAAATAAGTGATAATGGAATTCTAAATACCACTTAGGACTTGCCATTTTACCCATGCAAAACATTTCAACGATTTGGGTTAGTGGACAAATTTATGAATTGGATAATACAATGATGATTTTCTTTATTGCCACATCCAATGAACTGTGTAAATGGATCTAAACTATTTGAAATGTAATTGTTGACATTTAGCTCATGATATTTACTTTATGAAATTAGAATAGATTTATTTCCTTGCATTTTATTTCTTGCAATAGGTTAAGGTTTCCATTTTGAGAATTTCATTTTCTGCATTTAGTTTAGGATTTGATTTTATTACATTCACTCCATTACATCATGACAGCAAAGGAAGGACACATTGTATGTTGCACATATAGTGCTGATACATCTTAATTTTTTTATGAACCCCGAGTTGATCATTACAGTTGATAGCCTTGGGAGTTCCAACATTCTTGTTGCAATACAGAGGCTCATCACTTTCTGGCATCGTTGCCAGGGAGGTGTCAAAGTATGCATTTTTTCTTCCCTAGTTGATTCATTTCTTTTTACTTTCTGTAAAAACACAAAAATTGCATTAGGCATCTTGCATTTCATTAGCATTCTAATTGAATTTTTTTTCTATAAAACCAAAAAAAATTACTCCTCCAACACCAACCCTGCCATTTGATCACGTGGTGCAGTAAGAACCACATCACCATTCATTTTTGGAGGTAGAAGAAGAAGAGGTGATAGAGAAGGTAGGAGAAATGGATGGAGATGATGACAATGAAGAAGATCCTATTGGATTTCCTATTCAAGATACTGAGATCAATGTGCATATGAATAACATCCCTCCATCTTTCCTTCCAAACTTCCATGGTATGGGGTCAAAGGATCCAGAAGCATTTATCTTTGAGTCTGAAATTGTTTGTGGATCTTATGGTTACTTATTAAACACTCAAAAATTGAGATTGTTTCCTATGACATTGAAGGATAGAGCTCTTAAATGGTTCATGAGTTTAGGGATTAATTCAATAAGATCATGGAATGATATGAAAAAGATATTTCTAGAGAAATATAAAGATGATGATATTAAAGGAGAAATATTTAGAATGAACAAAAAAGAAGATGAGAGCCTTGAATATCTAATAGAGAGGTTCATTTATAATGTTAAGATGGAAAAATTACATCATTTAGGATCCGACACACTAAAATTCCTCTTACTTAGAAAAATTAGGGATGAATGGATTGATCTTGTTGATCACATGAGTAGAGGTGATGTATACCAATTATCATTTGAAGAAATTTGTGAAACATGTGAACACTTATCAAGAGGAAAGGCAAGAGTAAGTAAATCAACATCAAGATCGACAAGTCAAGCTAAACTTGGAAATTTGTTTGATGGATTTAAAATAGAAATTCTTAGCAATCTAACCAAACAAGTAGAAATGTTAAGAATAAAAAATGAGCAAAAAGAAGATGTTGATATTTGTTTTGTCCATGTAGAATAACATGATGTTAAATATTGCCCCTCATTACCAAGGTTGAAGGAAGTTTACCAAGAGGACAATGGAGCAAGTCAATTGCCAATGCAGCTATGTTATGTAGCTCCAAGAGGACCATGACAACTTATTCAACCTAATATGATGCAAGAGCCTAATTCACAATTTCAAGATTATGCACATCCATCCTAAGGTAATTGGAACACACCCTTTCCTTGGCAACCTTGGCCATCTCAACCCCAAAACCAATCTTAGCAACAAGTTTGGAAAGGAACTTATGGGAGCCATCCATAATATCTTGAATATTTTCTTCAATATCCTCCATTCCCAACTCCATGTTATCCCTACCATTCACCTCCACCACAACCACAAACCCAACCACACCCATCTCAAATATCCACTCCCACTCAACTACTTGTACTACCATTTCCGAACCCACACAATGAAGTATATCAACCCACTTATAATGTTGAGGTACAACACTTCCAAACATATCCTCTTGATCTAAATGGTATTCATCTTAGCTCAGGAATAGTATATAAAAAAAAAGATTCTCTTGATATCATTGAAGGAAAATATGAAAAAAAAAAGATTCAAATGATAAGACCAAAGAATCATGGGCTACACTTGATGAAAAGCAGACATCAGAATCATATATTGGGAAAGTGCGCTCATGTTTACCATGAGATCCTCTATGTGTTCAAGAGAATAATCAACAAAAAGAAGAAGATATGAATTTAATGAAAGAAGACATCGAAGATGATCCAATATAGCAAGTGGAACAGGAGCATCACAGCTACATTGAAATATGGTTCTAGCAAAGTGTCAAGTTGCAACAACCCACCAGGGAAAATTTTAAGAACCCCCCTAAATTTACATGTATAATAAATGGGCGAATCTCCATGGTATATAGGAAAAATGGAAGGCGATTTTATCAATAATATGATATGTATATATATATTTTTTGGCGAATCTCTCACCAGGCATGGCGAATATTTTACTCAATTATAAAATCTTGTGTTTATTGAATACACAAATGAAATCATTGCATTTCTTTAAAATATCTTTTGAAATCAAAATTACCAAAAACATATCGATAATCTAGTGGGTGTAAGATAAAATTCACCCGTGCCATTCAAAGAAAGCATGAGAAAAAACCTAATACTATATATAAAACCAAGAAGAATTCGAATTCATCACTTCTAGGGACCTCATAACCACCATGTCAATACACAAGTATGTTGCTGTTTGCAATTAGAAAAATTACCCAAATTACAATCTGTTTACTGCACTTCGAGGGACCTCGTAACCACCCTGCCAATACAAAAGTATGTTCCCATTTGCAATTAGAAAAATTACCCAAATTACAATCTATTTACTACAACATATGTTGGAAAGTTATAGAAGGATGACTAGTGCAATCAATCCATTCCTTTTAGCCCCGGATTTGTTTCAGTTTAAAACAAAGTATACAAATATACTTGTCCAATGTCTATGCTTTAACCATTCACCTTAAGATGTTTTTACAATATAATTTCCTAAGTCTATTTAATATCTTCATTATCATACAAACCAACCTATGTCCATCTTCAGTCCACATCTACCACTCTTAGGGGGATGAAATCTGTTTATCCCTCTGAGCACTTGGTAG
>APFE030205484.1:162875-205300 GCA_000404065.3 Pinus taeda | reverse complement strand
CTCCACTTTACTTATATTTTTATTTGTTTACACCCTTGCATGTATATAAGGTGACTTATGGAGTAAATATAAAAAAACCTTTATTTGTTTACCATACCTTTCAATTATTTATATTTTTATTAATTATGCTTTATTATTTACCATACCTCTCATTTATTTATATTTTTATTAATTTACCTTACCTCTTTTTATAAATATGGTATTTGGGCCTTTGGCCCATAGGATTCACTTAAATAAAACCTATTCTTGAAAATGGGCGAATGGATTCACTTAAATAAAACCTATTCTTGAAAATGGGCGAATGAAAGGTTGTAACTCCTAATTTCAAGGGCTAAATTTACCTTTTTTACCCTCTCCCTTAAAATAAGGTGGGCTATTTGAGGTGATTTGTAAAAATGTACTATGATATAAAATATTCGCCCACTAAAAATTTAAAACCCCTTAATTTCGCCAAAGGGCGAACATTCGCCCCTAAAATCACCCCTACAACCCACACTTCTTCAACAATTCTTGATCTCATCTCAATCAAAGAACTTGATCTCTCATATTTAGGTGCCTATCAAAGCATATATTTCAAACCTACACATCCGTTTATGTGTCATCTCGATGTGCAGTTGGCTTCATTGGAAGTATTCCTACACTTTAAAATGACTTTGTTTATTCAAGTAGAGTAGGATAGGAAAAGAAATAAAAACTGAAAAATAAGAGAACAAAATCTCAGGTGAAAACCTCCTTTGAGGCACCTAATATTGGCTCATTTATTGAAAACTTCCATGAGGTAGTCAATGGGTTGAGCAAAAGAGAAAAATAAAAGATCCTAGGTGAAAACCTCCTTTGATGTGCCTAGGTAGACCTACTAGTTGAAAACCTCATTAAGGTGGCTAGTAGGCCTAGAAGAAAAAAATAAAAGAATAAAAATATTTGCTCCATGTATCTCTCTCTATGAATGTAGGTGCTCTCCAACCTCTGCAAGAAACAAAAATAAGTTAGCCACCAAAATAAAAGTTGATCACAAGCCTAGTCAAAAGAAGTCAAATTTTGATATTCTCCTCCTTTGCTCAAATACTCCAATAGGACCAAGGCCATGCCAATCATTGCCCTCATCTATTTCCACCATCCACTCATAATTCCCAAGCTTTTCCCATTCAGTTTCCTTGTTATTCTAAAATACTACAGGAAGGCTCTGTTTTACTATAGGAAACATAAATACATAGAGCATATTTTTTTTTTGTCATATCTTGAAAACCATGCATCCATTTTCCAAGTTGCTTTAGGTGGAGATGCATATGGATGATGGTAACATGCTCAAGTTATTTTAGCAAATTCCAGTGCACAAGTTTCTAGAAATCGACCTCCATCACCTACAACCTATTTTATTTTTCTCGATATTTTTGCATCCTCGGGGTTTTAAGCGAAGGATGGGTTAGTGGGCTCGGCTACCTTCAACTAGTTAATTGTAGCTCACTCCTTCACTCCTGCAATGTGGAAACACCAAATTAGGAAGGGTGATGATTTTGAGGAATGGGGACAATAGTTAAAAGAAGAAATTTATGCAAAGGCCAAGTCATGACAACACTCCAAGCCCTACATTCATTTCATATCCACTATCTTTCCATCATTCATTCATCCCATTTCATAAGAAAAAAATAATATTTTTCAAGAACAAACCCTACACTCTGTCTCACCTTGAAAATTTCTTGAAAAAACACATAGATCACATCCTCTCCATTTTCACAAACCTACGCTACTCCCTCTAAGACCTAGAATCATCCTCCAACCCCTCTACATCATTTCTCATCACTCCCATACAGTTAGAAGACCCTCAAAGAGAAGGAATGATTACTACAGGAAGGCAGAATGATGCTACAAGAAGGAAGAAAGGAACAAATTGTGCTAAACTCCAAGATGGCAGTGCCTAAGAGAGACCTAATCAAAACAGAGAACTCCAAGGCCATTAGGCAATTGTGTAGGCCACAAAAGAGAAGAAGAAGGAAAAAAAAGGAAAGAAGGCATTCACCATCAAAATAGAACTCAAACTGCAGTGACGAAAAGTGTTTTTCCAAGTGTTGGCTTGTGGGGGCCTGACCAAGGTTCAACATTAGTTAGCCAAACAAATCCCTACAATTCTGGCCCTTTCAGCATTAGCTTGCATAGCGTGGACTGAAGTCTCACCTAAAGCAGTATGGAGGGATGCTGGAACCAAGTTTCCACACCCTTGAGATGGCTATGATGTCAGTTTCTTCCAACTATACTTGCCTTTTCTTTCAATATATCCAAGCTTTTCTTATAGTCATCGTTCCAGTAGAACGTGACATCCTTCTTAAACAATTTCTCCATTGGAGCGGTGATCAGGGCATAGCCTTTGATAAAATTTCTGTAATATCCCATATGTCCCAGAGTAGTGCACAGCTATTTCACACTTCATGGCACTTCCAAGTTCAGAATCATCGCGATCTTCACGGGGTCTATCATCAGCCCTTTTCTGCAAACCACATGCCCCAATAGGTTCCCAAAAGGACTGAGAAATAGACACTTCTTGAGGTTGAGCATGATTTGGTATATTCAACAAGTATTTATCATCAAGCGCAGGCTTGCTACATGGTGCTTAACCAGACCTATTAGTTCCAGTCTTCGCAGTCTATCACCAGGGATCAAAATGGGCTCTTACTACATCTAGTTTTCAGAGATGTTTTGCACATGATTTTCAGTGCAAATCATATCCTAAGTATTTCCATCAGAATAAGCTCAGAAAATATTTCCAATGGTATATCACACTCCCATAACCAGCTTCTAGATCAGAATATATGATCGAAATGAATGAGTGATTCGTGGTTATGCATGTTTTGAGGTCAATTGCTACACACAATGACAAGTTTACTACAAGATCAGTTTTAGAAATAATGGTAAGGAATTTTTCAAAAGTGAAAGAGGTTTTTGTCCATCACATACCAAATAACAGAAAAATCCTTCAGTTTATGCACAGGTGCTACTATGTGGGAGATATTCAATGATATTTGGAGCCTGCATTAAAAGAAAGCAAATTTCTCATTTATTTTACCGTTTTAGTCATTTTAGTGTGGTGCCATTTTACAACAAATGGAAAGTAATTTTGAAAAACCCAAGGAGGCTTTTGTTAGCCACAAGATATTTAACAAAAACCTCTTTCAGTTTATTCACAGGCATCATGAATTGGGATATGTGACTAGATATTTACAGCTCATTTTCACAGATTTAAATTTTTAATGATTTTCTGTTTTAGATATTATTTTGTGCCACAGATTACGAGCAACAGGAAACGAATTTCCAAACTTCGAGAGAGGCTTTTCTCCAAAATGACCTTATATATAAACTCCTCTTTCAGTTTTGTAGCACGTGCTATGGTTTAGGAGATACAAGTTCATATTCAACACCTATTTTCAGAAATTCGGTCCAAGTTTAATGTAACTGATTCTATTTTGAAGAAAATGGTTGAGCTCAATTCCCTTAGTACAAGGATGAGAAAATGTATATATTTTATCAATTTCATAGTGTAGAGGTTTGATTTTTGCAGCAGAGAGGCTGTCTTGGCTTTGTGTAAATTTTTTTCCCGAATATCATTTTAATAAAGTAGTCTTTTGCCCTTTGTATCTAGGATTCATCATGGTGCTGATGTTTAGTATGTTTTTCCTGTAATTCATTTACACATTATGTTTTTTATGCCTTGTTACAGCATTGTCTAAGTGATGTTGGCATTATGTTTCAAGTGTTGTCCTTGATGGCAACTCACTCAGAGGTTGGTACAGGTGATGGCAACTTAATCAGAGGACAGATCTCAGTACAGCAGGACAAGAAAGAGATATACGCAGGTTCATCAAGGAGAATCCGCGTGTACACGCAGGTTGGATTCATTAAAAGCGCGTACATGTGAAAAGTACCTTTGGTCCGTGGCAGTTAGTCCTTGGAAGTTGTGCCTATGGTTTTGGACCATGGTGTCTCGACGGACGTGTTGATCCCTAGTTTCGAAGTTGATGGTATTGGTTTGTTATGGTTTTGGACCATGGTATTGAGCAAGGCCTAAGGCTATATAAGGAGAAGATCATTAGGCAAAGTATGTGCAATTGGGGTGTCTGACGAAGTGAGAGGATCTGGTATTGCTGGTTGTCTGTTCGGGAAGTTTTGGCAAGGGTCGGATCTGACAGCAAAGGCATAAGTAATCATTTCTAGATCTGTACGCGGGTTTCTTTTGGAGAAAGTGCCTATACACGCGGTTTCGGTACAGTGTAGTAGCGTATTCATGATAAGGTTTGATATCTCAAGTTGCTGCTAATTCTGGTGGTTGTTGCAGAGTTTTGGTCTCTGGTTTGGGTTCTGTGTTCTTAATGACAGGGTTTCAGTGATTCAGTATTGGGTTGTTTAATGAATTATGATGCAAGCTTAAGTTGATGATTGTATTGCAGTAATTTTTGTTTTGTACTCTTGGATCCAGTCTGAAAATTGATGAAACGTGGTCCCTGAAGATTGTAGGGTCAGCACCTACGTACTAGTAAATGGATCAGCTAGTACAAGAGCTGAGGGGGTTGTAGCTCCCTTCCAGAAGTAGTTGGAAAACGAGAGAGGGTTGTAGCCCTCTGCAGGTTGTAGCCTGCATACTGGTAAAGGACTGCACCAGTATATTGTAAAAGAAGTTTCTCATTAAAGAAGAAAGAAACGAATTGCAGCAGGTGGTTTTCACCCACATTGGTTTCCACCTTTATCATGGTGTTCATGTGTGTGGCTCTTGTGTGATGTCCTGTTCTGTTATACTGCACCTGTTTACTGTTAATATGCTTAATAATGTTCTGATGCATTCACTGAAGATTAAGCTAACTGAATTATAAGATCTCTGGGTATACGCTAGTTTCGTTAGACACAGTCGCGTGTATATGCTGGTTAACTTAATTGAAGTAGCGTATATGAATCTGAGTATGAAATTGAAAAGTTTTATCTGATCTGATAATACTGATTCACCCCCCCTCTCAGTATTATTTCCAACAAGTGATAGGTTAGGAATTCATCCATAATGATGCTCCTTTCATGATGATTTTTCTGTTAGTTGTAATGGTTGTCTTAGTAGAATTCATCCTTGGCTAGATGCTTTTTTGAGCAACCTCGTGATTCTCTTTCATCTAAAATTGTTGTTGCAGATTCATCCTTTGTCTGATGCTTGCAGGGTAGTAGGATTTATCCTCAATATTTGTCACATTTACAATCTTCACTTGGCTAAACATGGCACTTAATTTTCCCCAGGTTTGCCGGCAGAAACTGAGATCAATTCCATAATCCAAATCATCCTTTCTCTTGTTGTTTTGACCCAAAACAAAAATCAATCAAAAAACCATAGAGCACCATAGAGCTACTATGCCTAGCCTAAAATCTAATTTCAATTCAGTCATCTCAAGTTGTAATTGCAATAATCCTAACTGAGATTGACAAGGAGAGAGCCCTCTCCCGACCTGGTAGGGCTAGCCACCAGGTTAAGCGTGGTTTATGGTTATCCTAGGATTGTCTCCCTTCAGCCTGAGGTCAATATAGGCTCTATCAAGCCCAAATATAGTCCAATCATCAAAAATAGACCCCCAAGAACTTATGAATATATTCCCTGAATGCCGTAACAACCACGCACTAAAATATAACAGGCACATTCTTCAATCCAAACAACACGACAAAATATTGAAAGCAACCCCACTCAGTTGCAAAGGTTGTCTTTCTCCTATCCTCTGGCACAATTTTGATCTGGTGGTACCCCAATAACCCATCAGTGAAAGAGTAAGCTTCCTGACCACCTACATTTTCCAACACTTCATCTGTGAATGGAGTTGGGAAAGGATCATGCACATAGGTGTCATTCAGTTTTATGAGATCCACACATATCCTTATCTCGTCCTTCTACTTCTTCTCTTGCACCACCATTAGACTTACCCAATCAAATTCCTCCATAGGCTCAATGATGCCTGCTGTGAGCCTTTTGTCTAGTTCTACACAGGCAACCTCGTATTTTAGATTTAAGCGGTAGGGCCTTTTCTTAACTGGCTTCGCGTTAGGCTTTAACGTGATCTTCATCACTCCTAGATCTTTGATTATTCCTTTCAAATCTGTAAGCTTGGTTGGGAATAAATCCTGATATTTGTGAAGTAATACAGTGACCTTATCCACCATCACGTTGTCCCAGTAGTCTCTAATCTTTGCGAATTAGGGTTTTGCCTCCATACCAATGTTCACCTGCTTAGTTTTCACGGCACAGTTATATCAGGGTTCTCAAGCTATGGTCCTTGAACCTCGCGGTGGCCTTCTGTTTCTACAATGTTAATATTTTGTAGTTACTCATCCTCCTCTTCAACAATTACATTATAACATTCCACTGCGCGACTCAGCTGAGTAGCCCATTTAGGCTGAATCAGGACTAAAGGCTCCTACAGTATCCTAAAGTGGCTGCGTTCACCTCTTGTAACACTTCATCAATACTGTCCCACCCATCCTCAAAATTGAAGGTCATCATGAATCCTTTGCATAGGATATCCCATTCACCTATCCCATGGTGGAGCTATGTTTATATATACCAGTTCATTGGTATAACATCTAGGGTATGACAGAACAGGTGCACCCTCTTAGGTTGTGGCTTTTCTCCATAGGCCTGCATGCACTTGGCCAGATGCGCACATGGATCAACCTACCCATCATACTTGTCTGTCAGTCACATCTTAGGCTTCCCAAATCGTGTTTGCATTATTCTCCTACCTTCGCCCCAATCATCAAAACTTCCATTATGCATACCCCGCCATCTTGTAGGTGTAGTGCGCAGTACCCAGTCCAAGGCCTAGAAGCATTTCTTTTCTGGCACCTCCATTTCAAATGCATACAAGAAGGTATCTACCTCATTTAGACCATCATAAGTTGGAAGATCTCTTACTTCTATCAACATGCATTTCAACGATCGGGTCATCATATTGCAATTCAACGAAGTTACTTCATGTAATCGATTCTACCATCGTTCTACTTCTTCTTTGGAATCCAAAGTGCAGGGACTCTCACGCTCCCATGTAATCCGCTCATCCATGGTGGGATTCACCCAGTCTTGGTCTTGTGCTATTATCTTATAGGTACAATCCAGTTCATCATCACTTTCATAGTCACAGATTGGTTCTGTATAGCGCGATGCTTCAACAGGATCCAGGGGTACTAATATGCACAATGACTTCTTCTCAAAGATAATCTTCCGCTTCTTCAGATTAATTACCCCATTCATATTAGTGGCCTTGTAAATTCCCAAGAGTGTGGGGTAGGGATTGTTGTCGTCAACAATCTCTATCACTTCAAAATTTTCCAGCGTGCTCGCTCCCTCGATATCCATAGTTATTCCCTGCAATCACCCCATGGGTATGATTTTCTGCTGGTTCACCATTCTCAACTGAATCAGAGACCATTGCAGCATGGGTCTCCCAATTCGCTCGCATGTCTACTTCAATAGAACATTCACATCTGATCCCAAATCTAAAATGACTTGATCCATCTCATGTTCTCTAATTTACGTGGTGAGTCTCATTTCATGCCCCATCCTTGTTTTATGTTTTCTGATCTTCTGGACTACGTGCGGTTCTCCTGGCATGGTCCCAATACATCTGTTGATGAGTTCCTATAACCCTTTAACAACCTTACTATCGCACAGTAACTTCATACAAGCTTCCAAGAAATTTGTGAGCATTGAGGGATCCATCTCTAGCTCAAGCTTATCTTTGATTCCTGATGTGGAGGCCTCAGCGAGGCTCTTCTTAGCTTCCATGAAGGTTTCCTGAGATTGCTCCAAATCAAACTCAGCTTCTTTCATTGGGGCTTTATGAACCCAGGTACTGTCTTTCGGTTCTTTCCCTTTTTCATCTCCCGTTGCGATTCCACTTCGGAGAACTATATTTACATTCAGATCTTCCTTGTGCGGCTCAGACCTCATCATCTATAGGTTTTGAGTCAGGGGAGGTGGTAGCACTCCTTTGTCATGGATCCTAGCTATCAACATAGGACAATATTCTATCTCATGATCAAACAATGTGCAATACTTGCACAACAAGAGTGTTGGATTAGTGCAATTGTGGGCATAGCGTTCTAGCCCTCCACAATTATAGCAAATCAACTGTCCATGACCTCTTCCAGGTCCTCCTCTACCTCGGCCTCTTCCATGCCCCTAAAATCATAGCCATGCCATTCCTGCATTCTGGTTAAGGGGTCACATTTCAGCCTTAACTCTGTAGGCAGGCATTCTATCCATCATCAATTCATATCTCCTGCAAGTACTCTCATCATGTCCCACTCACCTACAAAAGTTACAAAACAACTGTTGTGGAGTTTGCGTATACTTCTGTAACAAGTGGAAGTTATTTGTGTTATGTTTTCTGGCTACTTGACAAATATCGCACTACAAAGCAGGTGCCACGCTAGGTCCTACTTGAGCTTTTGACCTTAGAGGCATCAGTTGTCCTCCTGTAAGGTAATTTGTGAAGACCAGGAAGTGGTCTTTGTCATGACCCTGACTCTGGCATTTCACGCACCATACTTCTTCGCGAACTTCTGGTTGAACTATCCTATTCTACTTTAAGCCTTGCATCTCAAGGCACATATTATTCAACTGTGTGTGAATTTTTTGAACTCCTAGATTAGGATCTTGCATTGGGGTCTCATGGCAATCTCTAGGGCCTCTGCCTAAGTTGTTATCTTCTGCTACGAAATAACACTCCTTAGGTGTGGTAGTAGCAAAGCTACAAATCGCTAGCGATTTTGTCCATCCATCAAATTCATGTTTGCTTCATGAATCGTACATTTCAGCCTCTGATCTAGTTCCCAAGATGTATCTCTTGGTAGCATCATGATTTCTTTGAATCCAACAATCGACTGCACTTCAGATTTAGACCTACTAAATTCCCTATTCAATGTTGCTTCAATTTCTGCTACTCTCACATTCAAGTTATTATTGGAGTACTTAATATACCAGGTCAGTGCATGATCTTGCAGGGCACTAACCAGTGTTGCTTTCTTTATATGGTCATCTGTAACACCTTAAGCTTCCCATACAGCCTTTACTATGAACTAGAATTGGTACAGATCCTCATTTCAAAAGGATTTGAACAAATAAGAATTCACTGTGTTCACCATACTGAATTGCAGTGCTGGTGGAGGTGGTAGGGGTGAAGATGAAGGTGATGGTAGTGAAGCTAGTAGTGGTGTGGGCAGAGGTGGGATTCATAGAATTCTTTGTCTTATCAGATGAATAACACCTTATGGAGAGACCTTCGTGAGCTCTTCCTCATCCCCTCACAGAGGTGAAATCAAGGGGCTATTTTCTGGACCCTTATTTCCTTTGTTCCTGTAAACCTTTTCGCTTCACATAGCCCTGAACATCAAGGTAACTGCATAACTTGCTTTTCGCACAATAGCATTTTAATCCAAGTATTCAAATACTTTACATATTTACCTCTTGGTCCTTTAAGAAAGTGTCGCTTTGCCTTGCTGTAGCTAACTGAGGTGTCAACCGCGAACTCAGTAACAAATCCTCCTATAATGCAATCGAGCCAATGATTGACGGTGTGTGTGATCTTATCATCCGATTCTTTCAATCTTCGCACTAACTCCGGGGTCCACACAATAGGACCGTCAAGTTTCCACCTTCCTTGGCTATCTTCTAGCTTTGCTATCCACTCGTATAGCTCAGTAGTGAAGGACGTGAAAAATATTTCATGGATATCCATATATAGGTAGCTATCTAACCATTATCCTTTTGATAGTTGAAGGTTTTTGTTTTCCTGTGCCGTGAACTCATGAATTCTTCTATCCAACTAGCCTTTGATTTCTTTCTTAGTTGGATTCCAATGGTACGACATCACACATCTCTTATATAGATTCTAGTACCAGAAATGGAACCATTTTTTGGCTTGTGGGGGCCTGACCCAAGTTCAGTGTTAGTTAGCCAAACAAATCCCTACACTACTGGCCCTTTTAGCGTTAGCCCGTAGAGCGTGGACTGAAGTCTCACCCAAAGAAGTATGGGGGGATGCTGGAACCAAGTTTCTGCACCCTTGAGATGGTTGTGATGTCAGTTTATTCTAGCTATACCTACCTTTGCACAGGTGGCTTCAGTCTCTGCTCTATCCTTCAGTACCTTCGCAAAGTGTTACAATCGACTTTCACGTAGCCCTAACTAGGGGCTGTAGTCCTTTCGCACGGCTAGAGCAGCAATCTGCGTTGTCTCTCAAACTAGGTTAAGTATCTTACTTATCTTATTAACAGATGTTCTTACTTGCATGCACTTAACCAATATAATTATACACATTCACACATCATATAAGAATTAGAAGTGAAATTCATACCTAATATAACAGATGCATAAACAGGAAATAAATACACAGAATGATAGAAAACTTCTCTTTATTAATGATTCCCGATAGTTAGAGACTCAACTCGCCCTGTGCACTTAGCTGCAGGGGTCTGCGCACTCAACTACGAACTACTAAGCCTCTGCACACTTAGCTACAGAGCCTCTACCTACGCTATGACCAAAACTTAGACTTTCACTTCAGAGCTATCTCGCATACATCTTCATTACTTAGACATTCTTGATTATTCTTCTAACTACTTAGAGATTAGCGCTATTTATACAATTCCATGGTCAGTGGACCATGGGTAGATATTCTATAGCCGACATTACATTATCAAAATAAGGGCAAGAAACCCTATGACTCTTTAACAACTACATGCTCGGTGCCCACAAAATGCGGAGTCTTTAAATTGGAATTACAAAATTCGACCAAAATCCGGGGTTTAAGCCCCAAAACTTCCCTTGGGGGATCTCGCGCCCAACACCAAGAGGTCTCTAATCTCTTTCTAGATTTTGCCTAAGGCCTAAAAGATGTTATAGAAAGGGGAGAAAGGCATGGAAGTCAAGTTGAGGGCCTACCCTAGGCTCATACTGTCATTTATGCTCAAAACAGGTTTAAACATGCTTCTACAGGGTTTCCTGTAGTTACTACAGGATTTCCTAGTTCTCATCTAAAGGCTTTTTGAAGGTGTTGACAGTGTTGGACCCATGAACATGTCAAGGGGATTTGCCCAGTAAGAAGTCCCAATTATACCTCATACTGTTTGGTGTAAGAGTCCTAGTAGTGGGTTGTAAGGTAATTCCTTGACCGCGATGTCACACAAAGGCAACAAAGATAACTTTGTTAGTAGCAAGGGTGTGACCGATGTAGTGAGTCAAGGAAGGTGAATGAGAAGTTCTAACACATAGGGGGTGAGATGAGTCCACCCCTTCACAACCCATAGCAGTACTTTGCTGAGAAGTGAACACATGAGCGAAGATGCATCACAAGCTAGAAAGAAGATCAATTGACAATCCAAAGTGATAGTTAAAAGAACATCACATCTACAACAAGATACATATAATTGCATACGAAGAAGTTCATACACAAATTTGTAAGTTAAACAACATATATTTCTGAGAAACTGGAGCATTGCAACTACAAGAATAACATATGCATGAAAATCTGTGGGCTCTTATTATATAAAAAAGTGTAAGTCCCAATCATACAATACATCCATGTAAACCTGCTAACCCGAACAGTGAGGCATTACAACCACATCTGCCTACTCCTCCAAAGAGATGTACTAGCTCCATGCAGTGGAGAAGCCAAGGTGCGTTACAATATTGTCCAAGCTTTCTTCAAGATAGTCTCAACAAAAGCTTCGCTAACCAAAAGCCTATACAATGAGCTATGAGGGACTACTTATAGCAAAGGGTGGGGTGGCCCTTGACATTCCCCTTTGTGACTGTTCAACTACCCTCATGACTCTTCACCTACTCTATGACTTATACATTCACTATTGACACTTGAATTACACTTGACGTGACTCAAAATTACAATGCACATGTACCCATGTGAACACAATGGCTTGAGCAAGCCAAACTAGACATCACTCTGACTTAAACAACTATAGAATTCCAATTGCTCAACATACTCATGTTGATCAATAGTAACATATTTCTTCCAAGCTCTATAGTCTCTGATAGTGTCCGTGTGTTCTGCAGTGACATCCGTCTGAAAGCTAACCTTCGCCTCCATAGCATCTGGGTACACTGCTTGGGCTCCTCTGTCCAACAAGTCTGAAAGCATGCACATCATTTTCTTCAATGTGGTTGGACCAGCAACATACTTGTGCATGATATTTACACTAATAGGAAAGTTTGGGCTACTGGCAATGCGCATCAACTTGTTGAAGTATGAGTCAAGATTCAGTCATAGTTGCTTCTTCATCTTCGCCTGGATGAGAGTCCCAAGTGATGGGACCACATGTGTGCACACCACAACGTCCATGCTCTTGAATACTCATGCATGGGAAGCTTGTATGATAGTGATGATTTGTGAGAGGACTTTATAGTTCCGAATTTGACTCTAGATACATGCTTTCAGCTTGACCGCATTTGGTCTCATTATCTTTGGAAACTGAAGTGGGGCTCCCTTGTACTTCATCATCCATGTTTACATGTCATCAACAACAACATGTATGTCTGTCAAGATGTGTTCTCTCCTAGCACATCGCTGCTACCATCCATTGAGATGGACGATCACCTTATGCACAGTACCAAACTTGGAGTACAATGGTCACATAACTATGTCAAGGGACAATACTTCATCTAGAATTGCCTTCTTCAATTCAACTCGGGCATACATTGTCACCAAGTCTCCTCCTTGCTTGGCCACCTATAGTTCCTTCACCGTTTTCTAATTCTCAACTATAAGAAAGTGAACACTTGAGATAGTTGCTTCGGCATACACTCTGGTTGCATCCACCAAAGGAGCTGGATGCTTGTGCACATCAGTAATGATCACTTGTTCTTCGACTTGTGCAGGGGTTGTTTGATCCTTTGGTGTTGACACTCTGCAAGACTGCACAACTCTATGTTGGGATTCATCAAATGAGATGTTGTGCATCTCTTCTTCCAGCTCATCACCAGGGATCTCATTGCCTCCTTGGTCATCTAAGACTTTCTCTTCTTCTAGATGCATTGAAGTGGGTGAGTTGACATCTTTGTGGTGAGGCATGAGGTCAGTGTCCTGTTCCAACTCATGTTGCTCCGTGTCTGCATCCAACTGTTGAAGTGCATGTGCCTACAAACATTTCATTGACTCCTTTCCACTTCAATTTGAAGTCATTGTCTAGATACAACTTTGTATATTCATATATCGGCAGACTAGAGGACATTTGCTCAGCTGCTACTCCAGCTGCATTTCCATCAGTGTCCTGAGATCCTGTTCTCTTAGAAGTCACTGAGACAAATGAACACCTGAAATATTCGGATACAAGCAACATGCATGGCAAGAAATCTATCAGCAAAAACAAAGAAAATTCTGGGGAATGACACAGCACATACCTAGGAAATTGATGTGCAAGATTGCATAATTTCTCCTGGGAGGTTAGGTGACTATCTGCCAGAAATGCGCAAAAGGAAACTTGGACTATCTGGGAGGTAGGACTAGATGCTGGATCTATGCAATGCATAATCCAGACTGGCTACTAGCTGCTGAGATTGTGCAATGCGCAATTCTAGCTGGGAAGGACTGCAGGCCCAAGGATAGATTTGTGTGATTTCCTAGGCCAGCAGTCACTGTCCTCCAGATATGCGCAAAGCAGTCTCAGATGCTAGTGCTAGGAAAAAATGCACATTTCAGGAGAGGAAGGTAGAGCCTTCATTGCGTAATGCAGTCTGAGTGAGGTAGATTCTGGGCCAAGGTTGGCCCAGCTCGCCGATGAGAAAATAAAAGAAAATATGTTATGCTCTTGACCTGCGAGAAGATACTAGAATACCAAATATGCAAAGAAATATACCTAGAACATAGAACAATAAGAAATAACAACATGTATTTTATTATTCAGAAAGGAAAGCAATGTTCACTTGCCTCTTCAAGGGGGAAACCTCCAATAGAGTTGGGCTCAATTACAAATAAGATACGATGCTCCTCAAGGGGAGTCTTTATCCCTTATATAGGATTCATACATGCAATACCATGGGTCAGTACCATGGTTCTTATTAATACCATCTATCTAATACCATGGCCCATTTGCAACTAACTGTGGTCCCTTATTTAAATGTGGGTCAACCACTTACAATTATTAATATGGGCTTTATTGACTCTTTAACTAACTATAACTATGACTCGAACCTATTACATAAATAAGGGGGTTGGGGTTGGACCCTAACATGCCCTCCCCCATAAAAATAGCCTTGTCCTTAAGGCTGAAGCTGCAGAAACCGCTAAAGAATAGTGGCTGGTTCCCAGGTCGCATCTTCTGGAGAGGTGTCTTTCCACTTGAAGAGGACTTCCTTGATCGTGCAACCACGCAGGTGCCATTCTTGCATGTCAAGAACCTATTCAGGTTGGAGCCAGATTGAACCTTCTTCATCCAATTTTGGTAGACTGGTTTGAATTCTGCAATGGTTCCCAACCACTTTCTTGAGGCATGAGACATGGAAGATGGGATGGATTTTTGCAGTGGGTGTGTTAGGCCTCAAAATAGTCCCTATTCCCACTACATTATTCACTAATACCTTCACATTACTTCCATATTACCTTCATGTCACCTCCATTCCACCTCCACATCATTACATTTACCTCATCATTGGGTTATAACTATGCTTTTCCAAAGTTTATTAATTCTTAACATTTTTAAGTGGATTTATGGTTAAACTTTAGAAAATAATATGCTTATACTTATACCTAACAATTAGAATGAGTTTGTTGACATGTGTAGGTACAAAGGAAGCTTCGAAGGCATCTTTATGTGGCACTCTATGTTCAAATTCGAATTTGAGAAGATCAAGGACCTCATGGAGAATATCATGGACCTCATGGAGGAGATCATGGAGGATAGGGTTATGTGTCACCATTGGTTGAGAAATATGTGGGTCAAAGGAGGGAATAGTGGGTCTACATTTATGAATTTGTTATCATATTTTTTGTATAAATAGGAGTGTTATCTCCTTCATTTGTAATCTTCATTTGTAAACTTAACTTTTAGAATTTAGAAACTTAGTCATTCATTTGTAATTTTAGATTTTAGAATCATTGTAATGTAGAGCTTAGGAAATCTTAGAATGTAGAAATTGGAGCTTGTAATTGCAATTTGCAATTGAGGATAAATAAAGTGGATTGGATTTTCTTCTACATTTGACTTCTTTCTAGGTGTGCTTGTGGAGCTATGGAGGGCCCTCGTTGCCTCACTTTCATGCTTGTTTTGTTTTGGTAAAATGTAATTTTATGTTTTTTTGTGAATTTAATTAGATTAAATTACTGATTCATATGCTTGAGATATAAATGAATAGTCTCTTGTAAGAGAGCTTTAATATTTCATGCAATCAATCAGAATTATATTTAAGTGTTTTAATTTCATTAGTTTAAATAGTTTGTTGATTAAGATGATTAGAAATATTAATGAATAGTCTCTTGTAAGGGAGCTTTGGCATTTCTTCACCTAGGTTAGTTTAGTTTATCTCTAAGTCCATATATATTGGATGATCCTCGAAGGTTACTTACCCAGATTGATAGTAAATGAAACTCTAATTTGCATCCGCATTTTAGAACAAACAGGGTGGCAAGGCTAGCTTGTAGGCTACTTCTCTGATGCACTGAAGTATTTGATACGATCTGTAGAATTTCAGAAATAACTTCTGACAACCCTTGTCTTTGAGTGATGTTTGCTTATATGGTTGTAGCCTCAAGAATACCTGATCCCCTTCTTGAAATTTGCACTATGAACAATGTTGGTATGCCTGTTTCTTCATGCGATTTTGAGCTTGATGGAGATTCTCTTTGAGGTGGGCCAGCATGGTTGCACGGTTCTGTAGGAGTTGACCCACTGCTTGTACCTTCGAGCATCCCTGGATATAAGAAGTAGGTGAAGGAGGGAGTTGACCATAAATGGCTTCATATGGATTCATTTTGGTGGTGGGATGATAGTTAGTATTATACCACCATTCGACTAGAGGTAACCACTATACCCATAGATGTTGCTTTTCTAAAGTGAAACACATAAGGTAGGTCTCCAGACATTTCTTAACTGCTTCAGTTTGACCATCAGTTTGGGGATTATAGGAAGTATTGACTTGTAGTTGGGTACCTTGTAGCTTGAAGAATTCCTGCCAAAAGTTATTGGTGAAGATCAAGTCACGATCAGACACAGTTGAAGTGGGCATGCTATGCAATTTGAAGATCTGGTGCATGAAATATTGAGCCACCGAAGTTGGTGTAAAAGGGTGGGGTAGGGTACAAAAATGAGCATACTTCAAAATTTTGTCCACAACCACCATGATGACTGACTTGTTGCCTGACTTTGGAAGACCAATAATGAAATCCATAGAAACCTCAGTCCAGATTGAGGTAGGGATGGGAAATGGTTGTAATGTGCCTGGGGATTTGACTGTTGCTCCTTTATGGCGATGACACACATCACACTCAGCTACAAAAGTAAGAATGTCTTATTTCATGCCTGTCCAAAAGAATGAACGTCGAGTGTGAGCATAAGTCTTCTGAAAGCCTAAATGGCCTGTAGTGGGAGATGAGTGCAACTCTGCCAAAATGTGACTTTTGAGGGTGGATGTTGGTGATATCACTACTTTGTCCTTGTAGTGAATAATCTCATCCTACCAAGAGTAGCTTGGTATGGAATTTGGATCCGCCTACAATTTATTAATGAGTTTGGGGAGTGAAGGATGTGAAAACCATTCCTTACAAGCCTCTTCAATCCACTCTGGAATGGGAAGAGAGATTGCTAGCAGGGTGCTTTCCTCCTCAAATCGGTGTGATAAATCATCTGCTACTACATTTTTGCGCCCTTTCTTGTAAATTATCTCATAATCATATCCAAACATTTTGGCTATCCATTTATTTTGTTGTGGCGAGGATAGGCGTTTCTCCAAAAAATATTTAAGGCTTTGATGGTCTGTGTGGATTTGGAAACGTCGCTCCAATAAGTATGGTCACTAGGTATCCACTGCATGTAAAATGACCATCATCTCCTTCTCATAGGTAGATTGTCCTAGATTTGTCCCACTTAGTTGTTGGCTATTGAAGGCCAAGGGTTGAACTTCCTACATTAAGACAACCCCAATACCCATACCTGAAGCATCACATTCAATCACAAAAGATTTGGTGAGGTTGGGTAGTGTCAATACGGGAGTGGAACACATGGCATGTTTGAGAGCTATAAATTCCTGTTGCGCTTCATCATTCCAGAGGAATGAATTTTTATTGAGAAGGTGAGTGAGGGGTCTAGCAATGAGACCATAATTGTGGATAAATTTATGATAGTAGCCAGTTAGACCCAAAAATCCTCTCAAACTCTTCAAGGTCTTTGGTTGAGGTTGATCCTGCATTGCTTGGATCTTTTTGGGATCCACCTTGACACTTTCACGCCCCACAATGTGTCCCAAATACTCAACTTCTTCAATGCCAAAAAAGCACTTGGAAAATTTGACAACTAATTTATGCTTCCGGAGCAGTTGCAAGAGCAAATCTACATGTTGAAGATGTTTTTCCCAGGTGAGGCTGTAGATGAGGATGTCATCAAAGAAAACAAGGACAAATTTTATGAGATATGGTTTGAGCGGGTGATTCATGAGGCTCTAAAAAGTGGATGGGGCATTACAAAGACCAAATGGCATGACCAGGAACTCATAATGGCCTTCATGAGTTCGGAAAGCAGTCTTTGGAATGTCTACTTCTTTCATGCGAATTTGGTGATAGCCTGAGTGAAGGTCGAGCTTAGTAAAGAATTGAGCCCCATTTAGTTCATCCAACAAATCATCAACAACCGGGATGGGAAATTTATCTTTGAATGTCAACTTGTTGAGGGCCCTAAAGTTTGGACACATATGGGATTCCCCATCTTTCTTGAGCACCATGACCACAGGTGATGAATAAGGACTAATGCTAGGATGAATGACACTGGCTTCCAGGAGTTCCTTGATGATTTTTTCAATTTCATTCTTTTGGGCAAAAGGATATCTATATGGGCACACATTTGGTGGTTGTGCCCCTGGGACCAAAGTAATGCTATGATCATGTTCCCCTCTCGAGGGTGGAAGCTCATGGGGCTTGTCAAAGACCTACAGATGGTTGTTTAAGACCTGTTACATCTCAAGATGAATATGAAGAGAAGTGGGTTTGAAGGCTTGGATGGCACTAAATTGGGCTAGAACTCCATGGTGGCCCTTTTTTAATAATTTTTCCATCCTATGCGAGTTGATGATAGAAGGAGCACCTGTCTGGAGTCCGCGAAGGGTATGTGCGTGGTTATTTGGCTTAAAGTTCATATATAACTCTTGGAAATCCATTGTGATTGGGCCAAGGGTGCAGAGCCATTCAATGCCCAAGACAATGTCACACCCACCCATGTTGATGGCAAACATGTGGGTCTTTAGGTGATAATCCTCCATTTGAAGTTTGACATTTTCATAGCGGCCTTCAAATTTCATTGTCCCCCCATCATCTATCTGGACCTGGAAATTAGAGACTACTCTGACAAAACAATGCACTACTTCAACGACTCTTTGATGGATAAAGTTATGTGCACTGCCACTATCAATCAAGGCTACTACAGGGCGATGCTTAATAAAACCTCTGATTTTGAGAGTTTGGGGAGAAGAAATTCCTGCCAAAGCATGAAGCGAGATAACTAGTTCTTCAGGTGTAGTTGGGAGATCATTGTCTGGTTGGTTGGCCTCATCTTCCTCCTCTACTCCCTCAAATGGTGGGGCTTCTCGTTGGTTAGCACAAGCCCCGCGGAACGAGTATGGGGTGCGAAGCCTGGAATTTTGAGTAATATTAGGGTAAAAGACTCCACGGAAAGCGCATTGTGCGAAATATAGTAGGTTGAGTCAAAGGATAGTCTGCCCAAAAATAATGCAAAGAAATAGTAATAGAGTCGACCCACAGAGGGATCGCAGGCCAAGGGAAAGTATAAATAGAGTGGGGCTCTCTGAGGGAAAGTAGTTCTAGAAAAGATGGAATGTAATGGGTTCTGAAAGGAAATAACTTGAAAGTGTTTGTAAGTCTGAGTCGAGGGAGTAGGGTAGAAGGTAGAGTCTCTGTAGCTATGTGCCTAGAGGCTTAGAAAGTCCACAGCTGTGTGCGCGGACCCCTGTAGCTGAGTGCGCAGGGTGGATCTGGATGTATTGTTCAAGATTGATAATAAAGATAAGTTTCTTTTGAATTCTGTGTTGATTGTGACTGTACTCTTTTATGATAAATGAACTGTTATGATTTCTGCATTTGTTACAGTTAAATTCATGTGAACTAGATTAATCTTGATGCGCAGAGTAACCAAAAGTAATAAATTTTTTCTTAAAGACCGTCTTAACTAGATCAAACCAATAATAAGTGATTCCATCTGTAATAAGTGCGATAAGGGTATTCCGATCTGCATGGATCTGGCATAACACGAGGCTACATAACAACACACGAGCCCCAAACCACATCCAAGACATCCCCAGGGTGCAATAATGTGGTTCCAACACCCTCCCCTGCTACCTCGGGTGAGACCTCAGTCCGCGCTTCATGGGCTGTTGCCAAAAGGGTCGGTAGCTGTGAGATTTGTTTGGCTAAATAATTCTTCTGAACCTAGGTCAAGCTCATATAAGCCAACAAATGGTTCCATTTCCAGGACCAAGATCTACCTAAGAGGTGTCTGGTTTGAAAGGCAGGGACGCTAGAGGAAAGAGCAACAAAGGATTAGGACGGTAGTACTGGCGAGCACCATCCAGTTACTAATATTCAAGGGAGTAGGAAGTGAAGATTCATAAACGTTTTGGTTTGTATTGAATTCAGTATGGAATGTGCAGCAGATCACGAATGATGATATCAAGAAATCCGTCTTAGTTAGCACACTACAGGATCGAGCGCTAACATGGTATATGAAGTATTTGGGCATCAACCCAATGGCGGGGATAACAAACATCTACACGAAGTTAAAAAGGGAGTTCAGCTGGCCAAAATCGGAGTTGTAGTTGGTCACAGGATTCAAAGAAATCATGATGATGCCTGGTGAGACCCCATGGGATCTGGATCAGAGGTTAAAAAGCATTATTCGTGAAGCCAACATGACCTTGACAGATGCACAGCACCGTTCTTGGTTTATCACATTGTTAACTCCATATCTGAAAATATCTTTGTCACAACAAAATATCTCAACCCAAGCAGAAGCAATCGAGGTAGCAATGTAGCTGCACGAAACCCCGGTACAGGACCTAGGGTTGGGAGTTTAGCAAATCCAAGCGCTGGTCCAAAATTTGTGTTTGGAAATACAAAAGTTAAAACAAGACCAAGTGCCAGAAGTTCGGGAAGAGGTTTGGTGCATAAAGTGTAGGGGCCAGAGACATGATGAAGACCATTTTCTAGTCGCAGTAAACCTTGTGGTCATGGGGGGATCAACACCATTGCAACTAGAGGCACAGGCAGGGCCAAGCATGATCACCCTGCTCTGGTGCGCAATCTGTCAAGTAGGAGGAAAACACAACATGGATAATTGCCACCTATTGCTGAAATAGAATCAAACCCCTAGCAACTCTTTTACAACTTTTGTAGATCGGTGGGTCATGAGGACAAAGATTGCCAAATGTTGGTGGATCAGGAATCTGCCTACCGAATACAGACTGCGGGACAAGGTCAAAATCCAATTACAACATTTGTGCGCAGTGGATTCCAAGGACGGGGTTGAGGATGGGGCAGAATGGGACTAGGAAGGTGTCGAGGATAGCTAATTTGTTACAATTGTGGAGGACCAAGACACTACGCGTGGGATTGCACAAATCCAACTCGAGTATCATGTCCTTATTGCAAAGAATTTGACCATGAACTACTAGATTGCCCTATGCTGCTAGCACAGATTTGCGACAAAAGGACAGCACCTCCTACGACGACACAGAATATCCATATGATAAGGGCCGAACCATGCGATGAAGAACCTAAAGTAAATATGGTACTAAGGAGCAATGCAATCTTAGATAGAGATCAGTCTGAGCTGTATAAAGGTCCCTCGATGTTAACAACTTTCATAGAAACTTGCATGAAGTTACATTGCAATAATAGGGTAGTGAAAGGATTGCAAGAGGTAATTAATAAATACGCAGGATGGGGAGAACCTCGCATAGTCCGACGAATGGGGAGCCATATGTCGCAGACCGGACAAGAAATGCGTTTAATAGCATAGCTTGGTGACTATGAGATGGATCAGGTCATTTTGGACCTCGGTTCGGATGCAAACATCTTGCCCAAGCAGACGTGGGAGCGTATCGGCAAGCCCCCACTCCATTGGTCTCTGATCCAATTACAGATGGTAAATCAGTAGAAGATCTTGCCCCTGGGTAGGCTGCAAGGAATCACCATAGACCTGGATGGTGCAAACACTAGAACGAATTTTGAAGTTATTGAGATAGTGGACGAGAAAAGCCTGTACCCCATGTTGTTGGGAATAGACTGGGCCATCGACATGAATGGGATAATTAATTTCAAGAACAGGGAGATGATACTTTAGAAAAAGTCACGCCATGTCATTATTCTGCTAGATCCAACCAAGGGACCCCGCTACACGAAACCTGTGCACGACAATGAGCAAGACGAAGCCCTGGATTGTATCTACCACATTGTTGCACAAAGGATAATAAAGGGTAAGGTAATGGAGGAATGGGGAATTTCACAAGGTTACGCAGAACCATACACCAATGATTCGGAGGAAGAAGATGAGAAATGGCAGAACAAAATGAGTAGGGCAACTACTTCAAGTTGCAATATGCTGACAAAATCCATATACTACATTAAAGCTCAGGACTGTGAGCTGTCAGTATATGATGGGGTCATAGTAGTAAAAGTATTCCTGGAGAAGTTTGAGAGTGCAGTACTAGAGTACCAGTGGTTTGATGTGCTCAAATGGGCCTTTCACACAACACCAGTGAGATGGTGGGGTACCCATGAAGGCACTTTTGTAGATTGGCAAAGCTATAAGCACATGATGCAGATACGATTTGGGAAGCCATCACTCCAACTAAAGGAGAAATATGATGGATGAGAAAATCCACACATACATCTGAACAAATGGACCAAAGCCTATGGCGAAGAGCCACAACTAGAATGGGTGAACCTATTTTATCATACCTTAGATGTCATCCCAAGGAATTGGTATACTGAAATAGAGCTCCAACGTGGCACAGGTGAGTGGGATATCTTTTGCGAAAGGTTTCTATCAACATTTATTTTTGAGGATCAATGGATGGATACAGTCGATGACATGTTAAAGCTAGTAAAGACCACAATTTTCATGTTGCCCCTTGAGCCAGAAGAAGTCGTGCAACTAGATTGGTCGCGACAGCTGAGCCAGGCCTTGGAATGTTACAATGTAAAAGTAGAAGGAGACAAGGATGATCCGCGCGACATAAATATACCATAATCCAAAGGAAGTCAATAAGTGCGTGGCCCTGAAATAGAAGATCCAGATATCGCAGCGCCATTAAAAATGAAGCAAGTAAATATTGGAACAGAGGAAGAACCAAAGTATGCTACGCCTGGGGGTTACTGGGATGATGCTACTGTGGAAAAGGTCATCGAGCTACTCAGGGAGTATCGAGACCTTTTCCCTACTAAGATTACGAAGCTGAAAGGCATTTGGGGTGAACTAGGAATGATGAAGATAAACTTGAAGCCTGATGTGAAGCTAGTAAAGCAGCGACCTTATTGATTGAATCCAAAATACAAAGCAAAAGTATGAGAGGAGTTGGACAAGATGTTGGCAGCCAGGGTCATTGAACTAGTCGAGGAGTACGATTGGGTAAGTCCGATGGTGGTATAGGAGAAGAAATAGAAGGGTGAGATCCACATATGTGTGGATCTACAGAAACTCAATGATGCTTGTGTTAATGATCCAATTCCCACACCTTTTACTGATGAAGTCTTAGAAAATGTGCGCGGGTAGGAAGCATATTCCTTTACGGATGGGTTCTCTAGATACCATCAGATCAAGGTCACGCTGGAGGATCGAAGAAAGACAACGTTTGCTACAGAATGGGGTTGCTTTTAGTATACCGTGATACCACTTGGGCTGAAGAATGCATCGGCAATATTTTCACACATTGTGGTAGCTGCATTCAAGGAATTCATACATAAATTCTTGGAAGTCTATCTTGACGATTGGACCGTCTTGGCCTGGTTAAGAAACATACTGAGAGCTTATGATTAGTGCTAGATACCTACCATCCACACCAAATTGTACTCAATCTAAAGAAGCGTACATTCTTTTTCATATTAGGTCTACAAGCACCACGCAGTGTCAAAAAGCTCCATGCTACGCTGGGACACACAGGGTGCTATCGGAAGTTCATAAAAGGCTATGCCTAGATCATGGCTCCAATGGAAAAATTATTAAAAAGGATGCACGTATTGCTGGAATGAGGAATGTAACAAAAGCCTGGAATTGTTGAAGGAGAAAATGGCATCTACCCCTATCTTGATCTTTCCAAAATGGGGTTCGGAGTTCGACGTGCATGTCAACATGTTGTGTACCACATTAGGAGTAGTACTTACTCAGGAAGGCACGGAGGGAGGTGACCACCCGATTGCATTTGCAAGTTGAAGGTTGTCAAAAGCTGAGAAAAATTACTCTACTACTGAGTGAGAGGGACTGGCAATGGTGTATGCACTCCATAAGTATCATCACTATTTGCTTGCAGGACATTTTAAGATGTATACTAATCACTCTGCGCTAAAATACCTAGTGAATAAGCTTGTGTTGGGGGGGCGCATCTGTCGATGGTTTTTGTTGTTTAAGGAATATGATTTTGAGGTTGTTGTAAAGCCAGGATGTCTGAATGAAAGTCTAGACCACTTATCTCGGATTGAGACGGCCAAGGAACCCATGAACCTAGAAGGACTCTCGAACGCCCAGTGGTATGCAGTGCGCATTGTAGATGGTCACTTTGAAGATATAATCCATTTTTTGATTACCGGCATTGCGCCACAGTGGTATTCTGTGCATCAAAAGAAGGAATTGGTGACACGAGTGGCAAATTTCATTGTGATTGTCGGCCATCTCTACAAGATGGTCCATGATGAGGTATTACGCCAATATGTGCTAGAGTTTGACTGAGAACAGATCCTTGCCAAAGCACATGGAGGGGTTGCTGGCGGACATTATCCGGGCTGCGCCATAGCCTAGAAGGTTCTTCGCGCCGGATTATGGTGGCCCACCCTACATCAAGATTCAAAAGCATACTGTCAGGCCTGCGATGTATGCCAACGAATAGGCAAGCCATCACAAAGGGATGAAATGCCACTTCATCCATAGGTAATACTACAACCATTTAAGAAATGGGCGATCGACTTCGTCGGGCTTATTGAACCACGAGGGAAGACGGGCACATGCTATATCATCACTATGACCGAATACTTGACCCGATGGGCACAAGCACAGCCAGTTAAGGATTGCACAGTTGCAATAGTGGAAAAGTTCTTGTTCGAGAATGTGTTGACCAGGTTTGGGTGTCTTAAGATTCTCATGAGTGATCGAGGAATGCATTTTTTGAACGAAATCATCAGCATGCTCACTGAGGAATTCCAAATATATCACCAACAGAGCACTTCATACCATCCACAAGCAAATGGGACCATTGATGCATTCAACAAAATTTTGGAAACTGCACTGACTAAGATCTGCAATGTGTGATGGAACAATTGGGACTTGCGCATCCCTACTGTGCTATGGGCATACTGAACCACGTGCAAAAAGTTGATAGGCCAGACACCGTTTCGACTAGTCTATGGTGAAGAGGCCCTGATGCCTATGGAATATATCGTGCCCAGCCTATAGATTGCAACAGCTACAGGAATGGAAGATTGTGGGGCACTGGAGGAAAGGCTTGCACAACTTGATGATCTGGACGAAGGATGATTTTTGGCAGGATTTCATTAGCAGGTACCAAAATAGCGCGAGAAAGCATGGCATGATCACCATATCAAGGTGCACACATTCAAGAAGGATGACCTCATATTATTATATGACAATAAGTTCAAAAATTTCTGAGGTAAACTCCGTATGTAATGGTTGGGGCCTTATGTCGTTAAAGAAGTAACTGGTGGGGGCACAATTTAGCTAGCTAAGCTCAACGGAGACCCCTTCCTGAAAAGAGTGAATGGTAGTTGCCTGAAGCTTTATGTGGGCAGGCTGACCACCTGACTAACCGTTCCACGAAGAGTCTCACCACTCCGACCAGTTGAAAGAGAGCGAAGGACGATAAAGCAGTCTGGGGAAAAGAAGCACCGGTATTAGGGTATGTGTACAATTGGCCAACAATCAGGAGCATGGTTCCACGGACAGAGCCACGCGGGTGCATCGCTCCAAGGAATGATGATCGTTAAAACCGCTGTTCATGACAAGATGGCTACATTATGGCAGAAGAGAGCGGGCGGCGGGCAATTAAGAGCCACAGTATGAACCAGATACGAAATGATCGACCACAAATTTCACACGGGAAGGTTACACGAGCTGGAACAAGTGGAAATCCAAGAATTTGAAGTTTGCATGGCTTATAAATCACCATGGGGAATCCACTGGGAAACCTATGCTTTGGAAATATAGATGGAGCAATTCAGAATCTCTGCACCCGACAAGCTCCCAAAGGTAGTAATTTGGCCAAAGGGGGGGTAGGACTCTCTAAGGAGTCTGGTATTTCCAGCTGCATGTATCCGATAGGCTACAGTATTACTAGCAGGGGATGTATCGGAAAGCAAGGAATGCAAAGTAGAATTGGTCCGGATGCCATCGCCCCACCTAGGGGTAGGATGGCGTGACAAAAATAGAACAACAAAAGGATGGACAGATGGCGACCATGGGTGGAGATTTAGTCAATAAGTTTCTTCTGATGGTTCTCGATGAGTGGGATCCAGCAGAAATAGCCAGGGTCTCGCAAAATTGCAACACAGGTTGTAGCGGATGGTGCGAAGAGAAGATATGTTGGTCAGAAAGGAATACGGTGGTACTAGGAGGACCTATATGTGGCTCCCCCGCTCACGCTAAAATCCTCAAAGGGGGTGTTCTGTGTTAACCAAGCAGAGCAGAATGAGCATCATCACTTGTGAAGATAGGGTAGAAACATTGAAGCTGGAAAAGCATTGCAGAAGACAAAGTAGGAGCATCCAGATGACGAGTGCCACTCAACGAAAGGTGAACCACGAAGCCAAGACTGAGTGTCTAGCCACACCAGTAAGTGACTCAGGACTAGTCATGATGATTGTTTGGCTTATATGGGCTTGATCCAGGTTCAGAAGAATTATTTAGCCAAAAATATCCCATAGCTACCGGTCCTTTCAGCAACAACCCGCGAAGCGCGGACTGAGGTCTCACCCGAGGTAGCAGGGGGGGGTGCTAGAACCAGGTTTTCACACCTTGGGGATGTCTTGGATGTGGTTTGGGGCTCACGCGTTGTTCTGCAGCCTTGCGCTATGCCAGATCCGTGCGGATTAGAAAACCCTTATCACACTTATTACAGATGGAATCACTTATTGCTGGTTTGATCTAGTTAAGATGGTCTTTAAGCAAATATTTGTTACTTTTGGTTACTTTGCGCATTAAGACTAATCCATTTCACATGAATTCAACTGTAGAAAATGCAGAAATCATAACGGTTCATTTATCATAAAAGAGTATAGTCGCAATCAACACAGAATTCAGAAGAAACTTATCTTTATTATCATTCTTCAACAATATATCCAGATCCACCCTACGCACTTAGTTGCAGGGGTCCGCGCACATAACTACGGACTTTCCAGGCCTCTGCACACACAACTACAGAGCCTCTACCTTCTAACCTACTCCCTCGACTCGAACTTATTGACACTTTCAAGTTATTTCCTTTCAGAACCCATTACATTCCATCTTTTCCAAAACTACTTTCCCTCATAGAGCCCCACTCTATTTATACTTTCCCTTGGCCTGCGATCCCTTCACAGGTCGACTCTATTACTATTTCTTTACATTATTTTTGGGCAGACTACCCTTTGACTTAACCTACTATAGTTCATGCTCGACACCTTCCGCAGAGTATTTTACCCTAATATTACCCAAAATTCCAGGCTTTGCACCCCATACTCATTCCACGGGGCTTGTGCTACCCAACACTTCCTCAGATGAACAACGATCAGTAGCATCAATTTGAAATACTTTGGGTTCCTTGCATTTATTCCCCAGGGAGTATTTCTCATCACAGTAGTAACACAATCCTTGCTTTCTTCTTTCCGCCATTTCCGCTGGTGACACCTTTTGAACCTTAAGTGTTTGGATAGTGCTGGAAGCCTGGGTGGTGCATCCCTTGGCTATGAAATTTGGATGAGTCGACTGGGCCACTAGCACGCGATCTACTTCATGGGTTGTCTTGCAAGCTGCTAACCATGAGACTAGGTGTTGCAGTTGGACATGGGCGTGTATGGCATCTTTGAGACCACTGATAAAACATTCCAAGTAGAATTCATCTGCTAGACCTCCTGTGTGGAAGGCTAATGCTTCAAAGGCTTTAATATATTCTTGCACTGTGCTTGTCTGTCGCAGCTTAGTAATATGACCCAAAAAGTTAGATTCATGGTCAAAGCAATCAGAAAGGGATTTTGAGAATATCTACCAAGTCATTGGCCTTCCGTAGTAGTGTTGATGCCACTACCACCATTGCCATCTTTCGTGGTCCAAGTACAGGCTTCCCACACTTAGCTTAGTCGCATCATCTCTGATGTGATTCAATGTGAAATATTGCTCCATTTGTGCTAGCCATATGGCTAGATCAGAGCCATCAAATTTATACATGTCCAACTTGGGCGGTCAAGGATGGGACTGTTGGTGGTTTCCATAGGAGTGAAGAGAATGGCTAGACTTGCCGTTAAGGTTTTCATTAAAATCATATGCCTCTGATTGTTCCCTAGACTTGCCCTTTGTGATTCTATCATTTAAGGTCTGTATCTGCTTCATTAATGCCTCCAACTTTTGTTCAAGGGTGTCTATCTTCTCATTGGCCATAGCTTGAGCTCTGGTTTGTACCATGCACAGATCCAGTGCACTTGTCATTTGATCCGAATTGGATCCTAAAGAACTCTCTAAGTTTTCATAACTCTGTAAAATTCATGCTAAAGTTTCAAAGTCTTACAAAGGTTGAGCTTATCAGAAATATCCTCGAACAGTTGTAATTTGTGAGCAGTGCCAAGCAATGAGGACCCTTGGTCAAGAGCGCCATCTGTTGGCCCATGGTAACGCGCGTTGCCACAAAACAGCAAAACGGGAAGCCTTTTTGAGAAACGGGGGAGGTTTTTGATATGTGATTAGTGACAAGTTTCTAATCACATATCGCTGAGAAAACCCCTCAGAGAGGAAAAAACCTCGAGTAACCTAGACTCGAAAAGTCAAAAATCATACAGAATTCACCGATTCCGTCAGAGGCAGGTCCCACACGAAAACCGGCAGGACATCAGAAGGGCTTCAAGTAGTAAGTAGTTTCAACTAAGTCCCACCCGATGCCACACATTAGATGCCATGTGTCTGACGAAAGAGAGAGAAAACCACTCACATCGGACAGGTAAACATCATGCAACTTACCTGCTCGATATGGACGAAGACCATAAGATCTAGAGGCTCCAGATCGACGGTGGAAATGCAATCCGACGAATGACTAGATTTAAAGGAGTGAACAGGCCAAGTTGTATAAAGGTTTGAAGTTCGGCATGAACGATGAGTTGGCAAAGGAATCATGTTCGCAAGCAATCTGGGAATTAAATGGAAATAATGGCAGTTCAAACATTTCCAAGAGAACTGACAATGGTGTACGCACTCCATAAGTATCATCACTATTTGCTTGGTGTACGCACAACTGAGTGAGAGGGATTGGCAATGGTGTACGCACTCCATAAGTATCATCACTATTTGCTTGCAGGACATTTTAAGATGTATACGGATCACTCTGCGCTAAAATACCTAGTGAATAAGCTTGTGTTGGGGGGGCGCATCTTTCGATGGTTTTTGTTGTTTAAGGAATATGATTTTGAGGTTGTTGTAAAGCCAGGACGTCTGAATGAAAGTCTAGACCACTTATCTCGGATTGAGACGGCCAAGGAACCCATGAACCTAGAAGGACTCTCGAACGCCCAGTGGTATGCAGTGCGCATTGTAGATGGTCACTTTGAAGATATAATCCATTTTTTGACTACCGGCATTGCGCCACAGTGGTATTTTGTGCATCAAAAGAAGGAATTGGTGACACGAGTGGTAGATTTCATTGTGATTGTCGGCCATCTCTACAAGATGGTCCATGATGAGGTATTACGCCAATATGTGCTAGAGTTTGACCGAGAATAGATCCTTGCCAAAGCACATGGAGGGGTTGCTGGCGGACATTATGCAGGCTGCGCCATAGCCTAGAAGGTTCTTCGCGCCGGATTATGGTGGCCCACCCTACATCAAGATTCAAAAGCATACTGTCGGGCCTACGATGTATGCCAACGAATAGGCAATCCATCACAAAGGGATGAAATGCCACTTCATCCATAGGTAATACTACAACCATTTGAGAAATGGGCGATCGACTTCGTCAGGCTTATTGAACCATGAGGGAAGACGGGCACATGCTATATCATCACTATGACCGAATACTTGACCCGATGGGCAAAAGCATTAAGGATTGCACAGTTGCAATAGTGGAAAAGTTCTTGTTCGAGAATGTGTTGACTAGGTTTGGGTGTCTTAAGATTCTCATGAGTGATCGAGGAATGCATTTTTTGAACGAAACCATCAGCATGCTCACTGAAGAATTCCAAATATATCACCAACAGAGCACTTCATACCATCCACAAGCAAATGGGACCATTGAGGCATTCAACAAAATTTTGGAAACTGCACTGACTAAGATCTGCAATGTGTGACGGAACAATTGGGACTTGCGCATCCCCGCTGTGCTATGGGCATACTGAACCACGTGCAAAAAGTTGATAGGCCAAACACCGTTTCGACTAGTCTATGGTGAAGAGGCCCTGATGCCTATGGAATATATCGTGCCCAGCCTATAGATTGCAGCAGCTACAGGAATGGAAGATTGTGGGGCACTGGAGGAAAGGCTTGCACAACTTGATGATCTGGACGAAGGATGATTTTTGGCAGGATTTCATTAGCAGGTACCAAAATAGCGCGAGAAAGCATGGCATGATCACCATATCAAGGTGCACACATTCAAGAAGGATGACCTCATATTATTATATGACAATAAGTTCAAAAAATTCTGAGGTAAACTCCGTATGTAATGGTTGGGGCCTTATGTCGTTAAAGAAGTAACTGATGGGGGCACAGTTTAGCTAGCTAAGCTCAACAGAGACCCCTTCCTGAAAAGAGTGGATGGTAGTTGCCTGAAGCTTTATGTGGGCAGGCTGACCACCTGACTAACTGTTCCACGAAGAGTCTCACCACTCCGACCAGTTGAAAGAGAGCGAGGGACGATAAAGCAGTCTGGGGAAAATATGCACCGATATTAGGGTACGTGTACAATTGGCCAACAATCAGGAGCATGGTTCCACGGATAGAGCCACGTGGGTGCATCGCTCCAAGGAATGATGACCGTTAAAACCGATGTTCATGACAAGATGGCTACATTATGGCAGAAGAGAGCGGGCGGCGGGCAATTAAGAGCCACAGTATGAACCAGATACGAAATGATCGACCACAAATTTCACATGGGAAGGTTACACGAGCTAGAACAAGTGGAAATCCAAGAATTTGAAGTTTGCATGGCTTATAAATCACCATGGGGAATCCACTGGGAAACCTACACTTTGGAAATATAGATGGAGCAATTCAGAATCTCTGCACCCGACAAGCTCCCAAAGGTAGTAATTTGGCCAAAGGGGGGGTAGGACTCTCTAAGGAGTCTGGTATTGCCAGCTGCAGGTATCCGATAGGCTACAGTATTACTAGCAGGGGATGTATCGAAAAGCAGGGAATGCGAAGTAGAATTGGTCCGGATGCCATCGCCCCACCTAGGGGTAGGATGGCGTGATAAAATAGAACAACAAAAGGATGGACAGATGGCAACCATGGGTGGAGATTTAGTCAATAAGTTTCTTCTGATAGTTCTCGATGAGTGGGATCCAGCAGAAAATAGCCAGGGTCTCGCAAAATTGCAACACAGGTTGTAGCGGATGGTGCGAAGAGAAGATATGTTGGTCAGAAAGGAATACAGTGGTACCAGGATGTCCTATATGTGGCTCCCCTGCTGACGCTAAAATCTTCAAAGGGGGTGTTCTGTGTTAACTAAGCAGAGCAGAATGAGCATCATCGGTTGTGAAGATAGAGTAGAAACATTGAAGCTGGAAAAGCATTGCAGAAGACAAAGTAGGAGCATCCAGATGACGAGTGCCACTCAACGAAAGGTGAACCACGAAGCCAAGACTGAGTGTCTAGCCACACCAGTAAGTGACTCGGGACTAGTCATGATGATTGTTTGGCTTATATGGGCTTGACCCAGGTTCAGAAGAATTATTTAGCCAAAAATATCCCATAGCTACCGGTCCTTTCGGCAACAGCCCGTGAAGCGCGGACTGAGGTCTCACCCGAGGTAGCAAGGGGGGGGGTGCTAGAACTAGGTTTTCACACCCTGGGGATGTCTTGGATGTGGTTTGGGGCTCACGCGTTGTTCTGCAGCCTTGCGCTACGCCAGATCCGTGCAGATTAGAATACCCTTATCACACTTATTACATATGGAATCACTTATTACTGGTTTGATCTAGTTAAGATGGTCATTAAGCAAATATTTGTTACTTTTGGTTACTCTGCGCATTAACACTAATCCAGTTCACATGAATTCAACTATAGAAAATGTAGAAATCATAACGGTTCATTTATCATAGAAGAGTATAGTCGCAATCAACACAGAATTCATAAGAAACTTATCTTTATTATCATTCTTCAACAATATATCCAGATCCACCCTACGCACTTAGTTGCAGGGGTCCCGGCACACAGCTACGGACTTTCCAGGCCTCTACACACACAACTACAGAGCCTCGACCTTCTACCCTACTCCCTCGACTCGAACTTATTGACACTTTCAAGTTATTTCCTTTCAGAACCCATTACATTCCATCTTTTCCAAAACTACTTTCCCTATTAGAGCCCCACTCTATTTATACTTTCCCTTGGCCTGCGATCCCTTCACAGGTCAACTCTATTACTATTTCTTTACATTATTTTGGGGCAGACTACCCTTTGACTTAACCTACTATAGTTCATGCTCGACACTTTCCGCAGAGTATTTTACCCTAATATTACCCAAAATTCCAGGCTTTGCACCCCATACTCATTCCACGGGGCTTGTGCTACCCAACACTTCCTCAGATGAACAACGATTAGTAGCATCAATTTGAAATACTTTGGGTTCCTTGCATTTATGCCCCAGGGAGTATTTCTCATCACAGTAGTAACACAATCCTTGCTTTCTTCTTTCCGCCATTTCCGCTGGTGACACCTTTTGAACCTTAAGTGTTTGGATAGTGCTGGAAGCTTGGGTGGTGCATCCCTTGGCTATGAAATTGGGATGAGTCGACTGGGCCGCTAGCACGCGATCTACTTCATGGGTTGTCTTGCAAGCTGCTAGCCATGAGACTAGGTGTTGCAGTTGGACGTGAGCTTGTATGGCATCTTTGAGACCACTGATAAAACATTCCAAGTAGAATTCATCTGCTAGACCTCTTGTGTGGAAGGCTAATGCTTCAAAGGATTTAATATATTCTTGCATTGTGCTTGTCTGTCACAGCTTAGTAATATGACCCAAAAAGTTAGATTCATGGTCAAAGCGATCAGAAAGGGATTTTGAGAATATTTACCAAGTCATTGGCCTTCCATAGCAGTGTTGATGCCACTACCACCATTGCCATCTTTCTTGGTCCAAGTACAGGCTTCCCACACTTAGCTTAGTCGCATCATCTCTGATGTGATTCAATGTGAAATATTGCTCCATTTGTGCTAGCCATATGGCTAGATCAGAGCCATCAAATTTATACATGTCCAACTTGGGCGGTCGAGGATGGGACTATTGGTGGTTTCCATAGGAGTGAAGAGAATGGCTAGACTCGCCGTCAAGGTTTTCATTAAAATCATATGCCTCTGATTGTTCCCTAGACTTGCCCTTTGTGATTGTGTCATTTAAAGTCTGTATCTGCTTCATTAATGCCTCCAAATTTTGTTCAAGGGTGTCTATCTTCTCATTGGCCATAGCTTGAGCTCTGGTTTGTACCATGCACAGATCCAGTGCACTTGTCATTTGATCCGAATTGGATCCTAAAGAACTCTCTAAGTTTTCATAACTCTGTAAAATTCATGCTAAAGTTTCAAAGTCTTACAAAGGTTGAGCTTATCAGAAATATCCTCGAACAGTTGTAATTTGTGAGTAGTGCCAAGCAATGAGGACCCTTGGTCAAGAGCGCCATCTGTTGGCCCATGGTAACGCGCGTTGCCACAAAACAGCAAAACGGGAATCCTTTTTGAGAAACAGGGGAGGTTTTTGATATGTGATTAGTGACAAGTTTCTAATCACATATCGCTGAGAAAACCCCTCAGAGAGGAAAAAACCTCGAGTAACCTAGACTCAAAAAGTCAAAAATCATACAGAATTCACCGATTCCGTCAGAGGCGGGTCCCACATGAAAACCGGCAAGACATCAGAAGGGCTTCAAGTAGTAAGTAGTTTCAACTAAGTCCCACCCAATGCCACACATTGGATGCCATGTGTCTGACGAAAGAGAGAGAAAACCACTCACATCGGACAGGTAAACGTCATGCAACTTACCTGCTCGATATGGACGAAGACCATAATATCTAGAGGCTTCAGATCGATGGTGGACATGCAATCCGACGGATGACTAGATTTAACGGAGTAAACAGGCCAAGTTGTATAAAGGTTTGAAGTTCGGCATGAACGATGAGTTGGCAAAGGAATCATGTTCGCGAGCAATCTGGGAATTAAATGGAAATAATGGCAGTTCAAACATTTCCAAGAGAACTGACACTTAGTTCGTTATGAAACAGGTGGCCACCTCCCCGTGAAGCATTACATAGTGATGATGATGCAGAACAAGGGAATTCAAACGGACAGAGGCAAAAGAACTAGAACACTGGGAAGTGGAATTGAACAATCATAAGGCAAATTGGATTTAAAGCCATGAACTGATAGAAATAAAGCAAGCAGTGAGAAAAATGAGTAAGAAAGTTAAGAGTAGAGAATAGAACATAGCTGACCTGAAGGCAAAATCGAGCCAAAAAGAGCCAGAGAAAGTTAGAGATTCGGTGTACTCCAAAGAAGGCTTGAGAGGTTCAAGTGAACTCCTTTGTAAATATCTGTCATGTATTAAGTCTCAGATTGGGCTTATACTACTATGACCAATAGAGGCCGAGTTTCAGTAAAGAAGAGTCTGTGTACTCTAGAGACTTGGGGGATCTAAGTCCAGTCCTATTGATTTATATCTGTTGAGTGAGACTCAAATTGAGCTCACTATTGTAAAACTCTGCTTTGAAAACATAATAGAGAGGCCACCATTGAAGGCTAGACCAGGAGACGTAGCCTAGGAGTGTTGGGTGAACTCCTTATTAAACTTGTTTTATTTACATGTTTTACTATTGTGTTTTCTCTAACTACTTTAGTTTCTGTGTATTTCACAATCTTATCGATCTGTTCCATAAAGTAACATAGGCACATCCATGAACATGAGTCTATAATACCTTTAATTCTTTGTCTTGGATAAATTGCAGATCAAGTGGTATCAGAGCTCTAGGTTACTAACGTTAGACAAGCTTGTGCTGGATTTTATTGTTGAATGCTAACTAGATCAAAGCTTAAACTAGGAGAAGGAGAGTTGGTTGAAACTAACCTTGAAATTGGAAGAGTCTATCCTAAGAGGAAAATGTCAGAACAAAGTCCCTTGGAATTAGACCCTCAATTCGTGGATAGTTTCATGACCATGAGAGCCATGGTAGAGGAAATGTATAGAGAATTTACGAAATGTAGAGAGGAAGATTCATTAAAATCCACACGAGATAAAGGAGCAGAAGAATCTCTCCTCCATGACCACTTTAAAGGCAAAGGGAAAGAAGAAAAACTTCCCACCCCTCTATGTAGCCCTAAAAACAAAAAGAAGACATATTTGATTAAATTAGATGTTAAATTTGATTTACAAATATATAATGGAGAGTTGAATGCAGAGAATATGGATAATTGGATTATACAGATTGATGTTTATTGCAGAGTGTAGAGCATTGATTCAAACAGTAGTAAGATTCAGCTAACCAGCCTACGCCTTGGAGGCACTGCCTTGGTATGGTGGGAAGGTAGGACACAAGCTGACATGAAGAAGCATGGTAAAATTCTTTCTGCCTGGAGAGAATTTGTTTCTCCAATTAAAAAATAGTTCTATCCACTCCTATATGCAACAAGCCATGATGAGTTGGAAAACTCTTCGACAATTAAAAGGGCAAAGTGTACAAAGTTACACTCAAGAATTTAGAAAAAGAGCTTTGATTCTAGGAATTTCTTTAGACTCACCTGAAACTCTGCTGAAGTATATAGGTGGTCTACACAGCTACTTAATGCACACAATTCTCATGTTTAATCCCACTAGCATAGGTGAGGTATCTATTCAAGCTACACATCTAGAGGCTAGAGGTAAGAATGGGAACCCAGAGGTTGGGGGATTGTCAAGACCCACTGCAAGCAAGAATAAGGAGAAAAGAAAACCGAAATGGAAAGAGAGGAAGACAAATTCTGTACAAATGACCAAATCTTCATGCACTCACTGTAAGAAGGATGGGCATGATGACGAACAATGATGGATTCTGCATCCGGAGCTGAAACCCAAGAAGTACGATGGCAAAAATAAGAAGACTATTGTAGCTATTCAAAAGGATTTGGGGTCAAACTCAGGAGATGAAACAACAATTGCAGCCATAGGTATAAAAGGTAAAAATTCTGAAGCATCCACTAGTAATTCTGCACAATCTATTGACAATGAAGAAAATGAGAGGAAAAGACATGAGCTTTTTCATATTATAGTTGTTTCCAAGCATCAAAAGATTGATACTTTGTTTGATAGTGGCTCACAAGTAAATTTGATTTCCGAAGCAATTGTAAAGAAGTTGGGATTACTAACCACACCTCACAAAAAGCCATATCCATTAGGTTGGTTATGTGATAAAGCACAACTACAAGTGACTAGACAATGTAAACTTAGGTTTTATTTTGGGTCAGCATTTGTAGATGAGGTTGAGTTAGGTATAATTCCTTTGGATATATGTGGAATTGTTTTAGGAAGTCCTTACTTGTATGATAGGAAAGCTATTTTCTATAGAGTTGAGAACAAGTATCAACTCGTTAAAGATGGAATCAAATATATTGTAAGAGCTCATAAACTCAAGAATAATTATAATCTCATAAACTCAAGGCAGATGAAAAGAATTGTAAATTCATGCAAACAATTTTTACAAATGGTTGTAAAGGAAAAGAAACTTGACAAAACCAATGTATTTGAGGGTTGTAATGCTAAACAACAAGCTGATTTAGAAAAAGTTGTTTCAGAACATGATATACTATTTCAAGAACCTAAAGGTCTGCCACCCAAAAAGGAAATAGTACATGATATTAATTTGCAGCAAGATGCTCCATTTCCTAACATTGGAATGTACAGGTTGTCCACTTTAGAGAATGCAGAAATCAAGAAGCAGGTACAGGAGCTACTCGAGAAAGGATTCATAAGACCTAGCACATCACCTTGTGGGTCTCCAACTGTCTTGGTGAAAAAGAAAGATGGCGCATGGAGAATGTGCATTGATTACCGAGCACTAAATAAGATAATGATAAACAATTGTTATCCCCTTCCTCGCATAGATGATCTATTGGATCAGTTGAAAGAAGCTATTTATTTTCCAAGTTGGACTTGCATAGTGGCTATCATTGGGTCAGAGTTGCAGAGCAAGATGCATGGAAGACTAATTTCAAAACAACGTAGGGATTATATGAGTGGTTGTTTATGCCTTTTGGCTTAAATGATGCTCCTGCTACTTTCATGAGAATAATGAATGATGTACTCAGACCTTTTATTGATGATTTTGTCATTGTATATTTGGATGACATTCTTATATTTAGTAAAACATGGGAAGAAAATTTAAAGCATGTCAGGCAGACTCTAGATGTTTTGAAAAGAGAAAATATTTATGTTAAGCTCTCAAAATGTGACTTTGGCAAAACGTCTTTGAATTATTTGGGTCATATTGTAGGGGGGTCGTGAATTGAAGATAGATCCCTCTAAGGTTGTAGTCATTGTAAACTGGCCTAAACCCAAATCTGCTACAGAATTTAGAAGCTTCTTAGGAGCAACACAGTATTGGAGAAAGTTTATTTCTAACTTTTCCTTGATTGCAGCTCCCTTACATGCTTTAACAGGATTGAACAAGGTGTTTTAGTGGGGAGGCAAACAACAAAAAGCCTTTGACACCTTAAAAGAAAAGATTAGTACAACACTAGTACTAGCACTGCCCGATCTTCAAAGAACATTTGAGATTGAAATGGATGCCAGCGACTATGCCATGGGAGCAGTGTTGATGCAACACAGTAAACCCATATGTTATCATTCTGAGACATTTAATTCTGCAGTAGTTAATTATCCCACATATGATAAAGAATGTTATGCATTAGTATAGAGTGTGAAAAAGTGGAAACATTATTTAATGGGCAAAGAGACAATTATACATACTGATCATCAACCACTTCAATATTTGCACTCACAAACCAAGTTGCAGCAATCAAGACACTGTAGGTGGATGGGTTTTCTACAACAGTTTCATCTTGTCATCAAATATAAAAAGGGCATACACAATAAAGTTGTAGATATGTTGTCCAGACCAATCACAAATGCATCCACTATACTTAAGCATAATTCAGTATTGCATGAAAGTTACATTGAACAATATGCTCAAGATGTAGATTTCAAAGATGTATATGCAACTTTAAGTCATGGAAAACAAGTAGAAGAATTGGATTATCATGTTAAGGACCAACTCTTGTATCATTTGGGAAATTTATGCATTCCTTAAATAGAAAGAGTAAATATAATTCGAGAAGCACACACTTTTCTAATGTCAGGTCACTTTCGTGTAAGTAAAACAGTTGCACAACTACAAAGATTTTGTTATTGGCCAAAAATCAATGAGACAGTTTCTAGATATGTAAGAGGGTGTACCATGTGTGCTAAAAGTAAGCCCAGCAATAGAAAACTAGGCTTGTACACTCCACTACCAGTTCCTTCTCATCCTTGGGAAAGTGTTTCTATGGACTTCGTTGGGGGTAAAAAGGTCATGACTATTTATATGTTGTTGTGGATAGGTTCAGCCAAATGTGTATTTTAATACCTTGTAACAAACAGATTATAGCTGAACAAACTACAAAATTGTTCTTTCAGCATGTATTGGTTCATTTTGGATTACCCACTTCCATTATATCTGATCGAAATACCTGATTTGTTGGGAAATTTTGGTCGAGTCTGTGGGAATTTACGGACACCAGACTAAAGAAGAGCACAACATTTCATCCACAAACAGATGGCCAAACAAAGATAGTCAACAGGATAGTGATCTAGTTGCTCAAGGGCTATTACATCAAGCATCCCAAGCTTTGGGATGAACATTTATGTTATGTGCAGCATGATTACAACCAAGCTAAATATTCTTCTACACAAAGATCTCCTTTTGAGACTTGTTTTGGTTTCACACCAAGGTCTCCCTTGGATTTTGTCTTTGGTAATGACATAGCGGTTAATGGAGACAGTGATGTGGACAAGGCAACCAAGTTCATCGAACAAATACAAGAGATTCACCAAGTAGTATAGGAACAGCTGGAAAAGAGCCAAGCCAAGTACAAGACAATGCATAATAAGCATCAGATTGAGCATAGTTTCCAAGTTGGTGATCAAGTCTAGCTGTATATCAACAAAGACAGGATGCAAGGTGAAGGTAAGAGGCTAAAGCCAATAAGGTATGGACCTTTCAAGATACTTGAGAAAATTGGTGAGAATGCTTTTTGCCTTGATTTACCAGCTTACATGCACATCTACTCAGTTGTTAATGCAGACAACTTGAGACTATTTGAACCTTCATTGATTGAATATCCCGAAGAGCAGAGTCAATTGCCTTCTATTGATGATCTGTTACCTGAATATCTCAATGAGTTGCAGGAAGATACAGTTTTGGACAGGAAGGTGAGAACTACGCGCAGGGGGGATGTTGAGTATCTAAGGATTGGACTCAAAGGTTCAAAACCAAGCAGTGCGAAATGGATAGAAATTGGGTAAGAAAGGAATTGTACCCTCACTTGATTGATGCTTAAAAACCAACTTATGGTGTTCCAAAATATTTTTCCTTGGGAAGGCCGTGATCCAAATTAGATCTTGAAGAACTCTCTAAGTTTCATAACTTTGTAAAATTCATGCCAAAGTTTCAAAGTCTTACAAAGGTTGAGCTTATCAGAAATATCCTCGAATAGTTGTAATTTGTGAGCACCGCCAAGCAACGACGACCCTCGGTCAAGTGTGCCGACTGTTGGCCCATGGTAACATGATCTACCGCAAACAGCAAAACGGGAAGCCTTTTTCAGAAACGGGGGAGGTTTCTAATATGCAATTAGTGACATATCACCTAGCAAACCCCTTAGAGAAGAAAAAGTCCCGAGAGACCCAGACCTGAAAATTCAAAAACCGTACAAAATTTGTCGATTCTGTTAGAGGCAGGTCCCACATGAAATCTGGCAGGACATCAGAAGGGCTTCGAGCAGTAAGCAGTTTCAACCGAGTCCTGCCCAATGCCACACACTGGGATCCATGTGTCTGGCAGAAGAGAGAGAAAACCGCTCACATCAGATGGGTACATTTCATCCAACTTACCCACCCAATATGGATGGAGACTATAAGATCTAGAGGCTCTAGATCGATGGCGGACATGCAATTCGACGATTGACCGAATTCAATGGGGTAAATAGGCCAAGTTGTATAAAGGTTTGAAGTTCGGCATGAATGATGAGTTGGTAGAGGAATCATGTTCGCAGGCAATTTGGGAGTTAAACAGAAATAATGGCAGTTAAAACATTTCCAAGAGAACTGACACTTAATTCGTTATGAAACAGGTTGCCACCTCCTTTTGAAGCGTTACAAAGTGATGATGATGACATAGAATAGGGGAATTGAAACAGACAGAGGTAGAAGAACCAAAACACCAAGAAGCGGAAATGAACAGTCAGAAGGCAGATTGGCTTTAAAGCCATGAACTGATAGAAACAAGGTAGGTAGTGAGAAAAACGAGTAAGAAAGCTAAGAGCAGAGAATAGAACTGAGCTGACTTGAAGGCAGCATCAAGCCAGATAGAGCCAAAGAGAGTCAGAGAGTTTGTGTACTCTAGAGAAGGCTTGAGAGCTTCAAGAGAACTCCTCTATTAATATATGTCATGTATTGAGTCTCATATTGGGCTCATACTATTGTGACCAATAGAGGTCGAATTTCAGTAAAGAAGAGTCTATGTACTCCAGAGACTTGGGGGATCCAAGTCTAGTCCTACTGATTTATATCTGTTGAGTGAGACTCAAATTGAGCTCATTGTTGTAAAACTTTGCTTTGAAAATATAATAGAGAGGCCACCATTGAAGGCTAGACCAGGAGACGTAGCCCAGGAGCGTTGGGTGAACTCCTTATTAAACTTGTTTTATTTACATGTTTTATTGTTGTGTTTTCTCTAACTACTTCAGTTTCTATGTATTTCACAATCTTATTGATCCATTGCATAAAGTAACATAGGCACATCCATGCACATGAGTTTGTAATACCTTTAATTCTTTGTCTTGGATAAATTCCAGATCATTGTTACTATGAAAAAAATTGGGACCACCTGAAATTTTGACGCTGACAAGTGAATGGTACCTCCTTGCTCAGCCCATCGACCTAATTCTATGGGCTAAGTCTCATATATATATATATATTATATATATATAATATATATATATAATAATATATATATATTTATATATTATATATATATATAATATATAGAGAGAGAGAGAGAGAGAGAGAGAGAGAGAGAGAGAGAGAGAGAGAGAGATAGATATAGATATGTATGTATGTAATTTTTTTTATTCTCTGAAAGGAGTTTGACTCCTCGCTTAGGAATACTACAGTAGCCGACTCCCAGAAAATTTAATTCTACCCAATGTCCAGCGGGAGTCACGCCCATGTATAGGAGCCACACAAATAGTCAGATATGTCGGTGAAATCCTCAATTACAGAGTATGAGTAGGAATGTGGCAGTTATTGAACCCCTGCTGCTAGATCTGAATGGTAGATCTGATTGTTGTGATTGCTATAGAACCCAAATTGCTAGATCAGAATGGCAGATCTGATAGATCTGATTGGCAGATTTGATACATCTGAATGGCAGAACTGATTGTTGTGGCTACAATAGAACCCAACCTGCTAGATCTGATCTAGCAAAGATGATGCGTGATCTAGTGAGAGACAAGGGAAATATGGTCTCAAGGAGTGTTAGGTGCTACAAATTGCAATATACATAAGGGTCTGATAATAGTACTTGGCCCAGTCTTTCAGGGCACTAACCAAGGAGGATCAACCGTACCCTTAGCCGTACAACCCAACTACCTTATCATACGCATGAATAATCTCCCAGAGTGCTATTCTCGGTGTACTATAGTAGCAATACGACCGACGGTTTATCTATGGCGAGGATTCAAGAGAGCCTAGGGGGATTTTGATATACCCAGAGGATACTTGGAAGACAGTTCCTGTACGGTTCTGTCTAATGTGCTACTACTTGAAGGGGTACCCATAAGGGTTACAAGGGAGTCCAAAAAACATGACCACCTCTTGTATTTCTTGTGTGCATGCCTCCCCAAATCCGCAGGTTTATGCACTCAATGATAGATCCCGTGGTTTAAAGACACCAGAAAATGTCTCTAGCCAAAAAAAAATTATGCTAAAAATGGAGATCCCACCAGCCCTGGAAAGTGCTTTGATACCACTTGTTATGCTCTTGACCTGCGAGAAGATACCCTAATACCAAATATGTGAAAAATATACCCATAACACAGAACAATAAGAAATAACAACATGTATTTTACTATTCAAAAAGGAAAGCAATATTAACTTGCCTCTTTGAGGGGGAAACCTCCAATAGAGCTAGGCTCAATTACAAAATAAGACACGATGCTCCTCAAGGGGAGTCTCTATCCTTTATATAGGATTCATACATGCAATACCATGGGTCAGTACCATGGT
>APFE030205484.1:142987-162661 GCA_000404065.3 Pinus taeda | reverse complement strand
TACCATGGTTCTTATTAATACCATCTATCTAATACCATGGCCCGTTTGCAACTAATTGTGGTCCCTTCTTTAAATGCGGGTCAACCACTTACAATTATTAATATGGGCTTTATTGACTCTTTAACTAACTATAACAATGACTCAACCCTATTACATAAATACAGGGGTTAGGGTTGGACCCAAACAAAATAAGACAGTGAATGCATGACGACACTAAGTGATAGCAGAAGTGATTGACAGTGCATGCAAAACATGAATGAAATATTCAACAAACATATCAACATGCATGTGGGTGAAGCAGTTGGTTGGTTGGGTGAAAATTCATGCAAAATAGTTTCATGCATGCGACAACAGTGAGATAGAAATGAAAGCTGAAACAAGGCTAGGACAAGCTAGTATACATGTAAATGATAGCAAGCCTTCAAATAAATCAAGAAAACAACAGTAATACAAGTGAATACACAAAATGTGACAAAAATGTTGAGAAAGACAAGTTGAGACCACTTAATTGTGAATAGTTGAGCTGGATGTGTCGAAGAGTCCAGGATGTGCTGTGGGATGTCAAAGCTCCAAGATCGATGTGAAAGAATGAGCATTGATGCATCGAATAAATAAGTTTGGGCTCATGATGTGCATGCCACAAATCTAGGAAAAAGCGACACTTAGAGGGAAACTTCTAAAACAACTTTGCATGTAACCCCCAACTGCTAAAAATAGCACCCTGAATCATGGGATGCATTTTGCATGTTGCCTTTTGCTATTCCAGGAAGAGCAAGTCATGCATGCATGCAAGTCAAGTTTCCTTAGCACTGGGAGGAGCTGGTCAACCGCATTGCTCATGCATGTAGCTACTCAACTACTTGAGAAAAATGGGAATTCCTAGCTAGGAGCTGGGCTACCTGCCTAGTAGGTTTGCACAATTTCTGGCAGAGCAGCTGACTGCTACCCAGATTTGTGCAAATTCTGGGCTGAGAGGCCTTGCTGGGGAAATTTGCACAAATCCTGCTGGGAGTGTTGACTTGCAGGATTGTGTAGTCCTGGAGCCCAATAGGCTGCCAGAGAGGATCGCACAATTTCTAGAGGGAAAGTTGGTTTCCCTCCAGAAATGCACAATTTTCTAGGGGAAGCTGCTCAGCCTGCAATTGGACCAAGTCTGGGAGAACAACCTGTGAGGGGAATGGATCAAACTGTGCTTGACAGGCTTCCTTTGTGCGTGAAAACACTGAAGATTTTGTACTTGACGAAGCAAGACAAAGTGTTGTGTAAGGTTGGGAGGGAGGCTCTAAATCGAGCTAAGGAAAAATTTTGCAGGGTGGTTGTAGCCGCTACAACACTTGGCGACACACTAGTAGAACTCCAGCTCTCTAAATGGACCTTGTTCGTGAAAAACAATTCTAACACCTCCGAAAGTATTATTCAGTTCTTAGCTCATCTTGGTTTCACACTGGCTTTATTGTAAGATGTAGCATCTGCCAAACTATTGGTAGATTGACACACATTCCAAGCCAAGGAAACACATTTGTTTTGATTGGGATTGAGGGGTATATAGGTGCACAAGCAGTATTGTCATCAGAGTCTTAGTTTCATCTCTGGTGTTGCTCCACTACAAGCAAGCCTGGACAGTACCCCTGTGGAGTCACATTGGAATGCAAGCATGGCTCTGATACTAGCGAGTTTAGTTAGTACCCTGATGAAGTTACTTGCATCACCTCCCTACACAGGAAGCCTTTCTATTCTTTCGCCTTATTCATCATTTTTTTCATTTTGAATTTTTTGACTCTTCATTTTTTTCATTTTTCATTTTTTTCCACTGTGCATAGCACTTATTCATTTCAAAGGCAGAAGAGGGATCTCAACTTATTGAGAGTAGAAAAGGTTGTTCCACCATATAAGTAGTTTATTGTACCTCAGACGTGCCTATTAAGGTTTTCTCCCTCACCGTACTCTACTTGACTGAGCTAACAAGGGTTAACCCAAAAACAACCAACTAGAGAAGGCGACACTAGTTAGCACACAAGCGTTGTGTTTTCACCAAGGTTCACTTTGAACAGTACATATTTTCCTTCAACATATCATTAACTGAAAGTAACAAATTCTTCATACAGAGGCAAGATGATAGATATCCAAGTAACAATAGTTGTACAAGCCCTCTTATACTTCACTCAGCTTGGTTCAGGAGTCATACATGATTTCATGCAAAACTAACCTATGAACAAAACAAATGAACTACCAAACATCAAAGCAAAGAAAAAGAACAATAAAAAGTGAAAGAAAAGAAAGTAAGAAAACAAGGAAGCAAAAAAACAAGAAAACAAAGCAAATAAGAAAACAAGCATGTAAGAAAAAACTGATTGAAAGCAAACACTATTCCTACTCCTACACTAATGATGCATGGGCCTGATCACCTGAATTGATATTTCCAATGCAACCACTCGTGCATTGGTAGACCCATGTTGGTGAAGGCTTGGCTTGCGAGAAACCCGGTTGTGTGAACCAAAAATCAAGAAAGATATAACAATGAAGACAACCACACTTCGTGTCTGATAGTGCCCACAAGACATAAGTGAGTGCAAGTACATGACGAGTAGTCCGCAAAATTATCATGGTGTTGTCTGACACTGTGTGCAACTTTGAAGCACAAGCAAATTCTTGACTGAGACATGCATGCAAATGAAAGAAACAAAGATAACTTGTGTCGTACATGTGTGCTTACAATGTAAGATTCCTTCAATGCATGAGCGATGAGATCGTGCAGTTCAAGTGGAGGAGATGTGATCTGTGTGTGAGGTGGATATTAAATGCATATATATTAGTGATGAGGAGCCTTGGGTGATTGAATGATTTCCTAATCAGAAGTGAGAATAACCCCAAGAGAGTGAGGGCTTGACATAACCATCAGCTCAGGTTGAAGTGCCTCAACAATCTTGGGTGTTTCAACTTCATCATTAGGTAAATCATCATAAACCGGTGGCTTCGAAAGATCAACTGTGATAGAGTCATGATCGTGATCAAATATGGAAATAAATGGATCATGAATGCCACGATCAGAAAAATCAATGAATTCATTGACATCCTCATGGTTACATGAATCAAACAGAGGGGTAGATGGAAAGCGAACAAACTCATCCTCTACGTTTCTAGAAAAGATAGATGAAAGATCAAGTGGATTTTCAATGAATATCTTGTCCTCTCCATTGTCAAATGATGGACCAACATCGGGTGAGTCCTACGAGTGATCAACAACGAGTGTGTCCGTGGATGAAGACACACATGTGAAATCATAGTTGGCAGGTTCACCAAATATGTTAGGAAAGAACGAAGGGCACTTGGATGGAAGGGAGTCATCCTTCACCGAGTGTTGATGCTCAAGCTCCCACTCATACTCTTCATGAATGACAGCGCATGTTGGTTGTGAAACACCAACTCCATCAATGGGTTGTTCCTCATTCACAAGTGAAGAGTCCAGAATGGATGAACACAAGACATCATCATTCGGAGGAACACCAAATCTGCACAAAAATTGAGTGAAGTGATGTTGGGAGAATGTGAAAATTGAATAGTTGTGTGAGCATGATCTTCAACATCACTAGATAGTGGTGGAGCTGCTGAATGAGAGGAATGTGGATAGTCAGTGAAGACAGTGCCTGTATCCACCTGAGATTGTGTAGCACCATCAGTGTAGAATGTTGAGCGAGGCTTGATTTGAAACTTTCTCTTGGAATGGGAAGATTTCTTAAGGCAATACTCGAACCGGTCACAAAGATAAGAAAATTTCATCTAGCTCCTCAGAGCATGAAACTACAAGTCACGGAAGCACTACCAAAAATCAATAATTGATTCATGTGGAGCCCTTTGTTGTTGTAACAGTTTCCGATCAAGATGGTCTAGATCAAAATGATAGAAGGTGTCTTCAATAAGATCATAGAAGTGTTCAAATGAGTGCATGTTGTCAGTCGGTGGGCTGAGCAACCAACGAAATGGAGATTCATGAAGTGTGTATGAAAGAAGCAAGCTGGCCTATTCATCCAAACACCCATCTTCCTCATGAATCATGGAAAGAAATCCATGCAAGTACTCAGGACATGCCACTTCACCTTCACCATCATAAGTGAAATTGGACAAGAGATAAAAAAACTCCCGCGTGATGGAGACATCTTCACGATTCAAAAAACACCGCAGTGGGAGAAGAGTGCAAGAATCCATGAATGGTATGCAAAGGTTTAGAACTAGATGAGAGGACACATCTTGTCATCTGGCCATCCTTATATCACCAGAAATGTTGATGGTGTTCAACCTGCCAACATGTCAAGGGGATCTCCCCAATAAGAAGTGCCAATTAGACCTCAGATTGTTTGGTGTAAGAGTCCCAGCAGTGGGTCGTAAGGTAATGCACTAACTGCAATGTCGCATAGAGGCAAGTAAGATAACTCTATTAGTAGCAAGGGTGACCATTTTAGTGAGTCAAAGAAGGTGAATGAGAGGTTCTAACACATAGGGGGTGAGATGAGTGTGCCCCTCAGAAACCTTTAGCAGTAATCTACTGAGAAGGGAACACATGAGCAAAGATGCATCACAAGCTAGAAAGCAGATCAATCGACCATACAAAGTTATGGTTAAACCAACAACACATTTGAAACAAGATTCATATAATTGCATACAAAGTAGTTCATCCACAAATATGTAAGTTAAAAATGTATATTGCTAAGCAACCAGAGCAGTCCAACTACAAGAACATATGCATGAAAATGTGTTGGCTCTTATTATATCAAGAAGTGTAAGCCCCAATCATACAATACATCCACGTAAACCTGCTAACCACAATAGTGAAGCATTACATCAACATCCACCTACTCCTCCAAAGAGATGTACTAGCTTCGTGCAGTGGAGAAGCCAAGGCATGTTACAATACTATCCAAGATTTCTTCAAGATAGTCTCAAAAGAAGCTTGGCTGACCAAAAGCATATACAATGACTTATGAGGGACTATTTATAGCAATGGGTGTGGTTGCCCTTGACATTCCCCTTTGTTATTGTTCAACTACCCTCCTGACTCTTCACCTACTCTATGACTATTACATTCACTATTGACACTTGACTTACACTTGACATGACTCAACATTACAATGCATATGTACCCATGTGAACACAATGGCTTGAGCAAGCCAAACTAGACATCACTTTGACTTAGAAAATTTAGAAGTACAACTACTCAACATCCTCATGCTAATCAACAGTAACATATTAATGCCAAGCTCTGTAGTCTCTGATAGTGTCTGTGTGTTCTGCGGTGATGCTAGTTGGGCTCCTCTGTCCAACTCATCTAAAAGCATGCACATCATTGTCGTCAATGTGGCCGGACCAGCAACATACTTGTGCATGATGTCCACACTGATAGGAAAGTTTGGGCTGGTGGCAATGTGCATCAACTCGTTGAAGTACGAGTCAAGCTCTAGTCAGACCTGCTCCTTGGTCTTCACTTGGGTAAGAGTCCCAAGTGATGGGATCACATGTGTGCGCACCACAACATCCATGTGCTTGAATACTCATGCATGGGAAGCCTGTATGCTAGTGATGAGTTGTGAGAGGTCTTCATAGTTCTAGATCTAACTCTAGATACTTGCTTTTAGCTTGACTACATTTGGTTTCATCATCTTTGGCAAGTGAAGTGGGGCTCCCTTGTACTTCATCGTCCATGTTTGCATATCATCAACAACAGCATGTATGTTCGTCAAGATGTGTCCTCTCCTAGCACATCACTACTACCTTCTGTTGAGATGGATGACTGCCTTATGCACGGTACCAAACTTGTAGTACAATGCTTTCATAATTGTGTCAAGGGACAATACCTCATCTAGTATTGCCCTCTTCAATTCATCTTGGGTGGACATTGTCACAAAGTCTCCTCCTTGCTTGGCCACCTGTAGTTCATTTGCCATTCACTCATTCTCAGCTATAAGAAAGTGAACACATGAGCTAGTGGCTTCGGCATACACTCTAGTTGCATCGGCCAAAACAACTAGATTCTTGCACACATCAGTAATGATCACTCATTCTTCAACTTGCACAGGAGATGTTTGATCCTCCAGAGTTGACACTCCGGGAGACTGCAAAACTCTATGTTGGGATTCATCAAATGAGATGTTGTGCATCTCTTCTTCCAACTGATCACCAAGGATCTCAGTGCCTCCATGGTCATTTGAGACTTGATCTTCTTCTATATGCATTGAAGTGGGAAAGTTGACCTCTTTGTGGTGAGGCATGAGGTCGGTGTCCTGCGCCAACTCCTGCTGCTTCATGTATTCATCCAACTGTTGAAGTGCATGCTCTATCTCATGAGAAAAGTCTTTCCCCTATGATGTTTCACCCTGTTCACTTGATGCCAGTTGTTCAAATGAATCGACTACTTGTATGGGCACTACTTTGTATGTATGCCCATGATGCGCCCCCTACTGTATTTGCTACTGCTGTGCTTCCCTCTCCTATTTGTGCAACTCTTGTTCATTTTGGAGTTTCTTGCTCAGCTCATGCAACTCCTTATCTACTTCTTCCATTCTCTTCTTATCCTTCTACCTTCCTGTGATTCACTTGTCGTGTTGCTTCCTCTTTGCCCCTATGGCCATAGCTTCTTTCTCTACAAGTGGATCTGCTCAAAACTTGTAGCTTTGCTCCTCCTCCATGTGATCAACAATCTTCCTCTTCCCTTTGTCATGCACTGGTATGCTAGGCTCTGTTGCCACTGTTTCTACTGCTTCTAGTAATGATGCTCTCTGTGATACTGCTTCATGCTGCTTAACTAACCACTCCACAGTGAATCCGACTGGTTCATTGGGTCTCGAGAAACTGTAGTAGTATCTCCGTGGGTCCTCCTCAGCCTAATGAAATTCCCTGTAGATCGAGTTGAATTGAAATCTCGTGTAGTGATCCTTCATAATGTAATTTGGGTCATACGAATTGTAGCTTTGGAGGTCGAAAGGGTATTTCTTCATCAGTTCCACATTAACATTCGCTTGATTGATACTCTGGATCTCATATAACCCAATCCACAATTGAAGAGTGGGCCAAATTGCCTTCTTCTTCCGCTGCAGTCTAGCTGTCAATCCTACCAAGATGTGATAGCCTACTTCCTATATGACAAGTATGCCCAAGGAAAACTTAGGTAGAACATGCGGAGGCTTCTCCACACTGAATATTCGAATGAAAGTGCTAGACAGTGAGGCATACCAATCTGCAATGCCTATCAATGCCTCCATTGTTTCCTTTGACATGCAGGGTGGATCTTGTTCGAATATCATCTTGTACAAAGGGACAAAAAACTGATCGGACAACTGTGTGATTAATCCTTTGAAGCTCCATTTAGACAACAACATGAAATATTGTTGAATTAAGGCTTCTATGATCCATATCAAATTTTTTTGAGACGACAAATGCATTCTAATGTGATTTACTCCGAAAATCTTCTCAAAAAAACAAAAAAAAAAAACTTGAAATATGTGTTCATAGCAGTCTTCATCAGTGACCATGCCCTCTCCAAGCTTCGGAACTCATGTCGGTCATAGAATGCATCTAGGATGTAACAGGACATGTAAATATCTATATGAATACCTTCGGTGACTATCGAGCCTTAATGACTTACTCCTTCAGCTGATGAGCTAGTATGCCAGACTACTTACATGGTTTTCCTTCTCTAGCCACTTACTCCAGTAAAAATACCCAACTCTGTGGGAAGGTTTATGTGCCTTCTTGTCCATACAGTGGACAAGAAAATATGATTAAGTATTGGTATGCCTTCCTCAGTATCTTTGTCTCATAGACCTGGTTGGGTGTCATCCTGAAACGAGCTGGATCCTTTACCTAATCCTTCAGAATGCCTCTGGAGTTAGCACTACTATTGGGTAAGCTGAATGGAATCTCCATGACAGTAACGGGCTTTGAAATATTATACTTCTCATCATAATCCTATTCCCAGAAGGTTGGAAGCTTCATCCCACTGACACTGCTTAAGGTCATCGTCTCGGGATGAGTGTCAGAGACTATCTAGTGTATCACGTCTGCACATGGGAACAGGGGATATTTGCATGCAATCTGGTATAAGCTGGACTTGTGAATGTTCACGTACACCTGATGGTCTTCAAGGTGTTCCCCAATAGTGCCTGCAAATGTTTCATTGACTTCTTTCCACTTCAATTTTATGTCCTTGTCTAGATACAACTGTGTATCTTCATAGATCGACAGACGAAAGGACATTTGCTAAGTTGTTGCTCCAACTGTCGCCCTAGTTGCATTTCCATCAGTGTCCTGAGATCCTATTCTCTTGGGAGCCATTGAGATAGAGGAACACCTGAAAGATCTGGAGACAAGAAACATGCATGGAAAGAAATTTGTCAGCGAAAAGAAAGCAAATTACGGGGAATGACTCAACAGATACCTGGGAAATTGATGAGCAAGATTGCACAATTTCTTCTGGGAGGCTGGGTGAATGGATGCCAAAACTATGCAAAAGGTAGTCTATACTATCTGGGAGGTAGGACTGGCTACTGGATCTACGAAATGTGCAATCCAGGTTGGCTGCTAGTTGGTGTGATTACACAATGTGCAATTCCAGCTGGGAAGGACTGGAAGCCCAGGGATAGATTTGCACGATTTCCTGGGCCAAGAGTCATTGTCCTCCAAAAATTTGTAAAATAGTGCTGGAGGCCAGTGCGGAGAAAAAAAATGCATTTCTGGAGAGGAAGGCATAGCCTTCCTTCCCCAGATTGTGCAATGTGGTCTCATTGAGGCAAAGTCTGGGCCAAGGTGTGCCCAGCTCGCTGACGGGCAACTGAAAGAAAATAAGACAGTGAATGCATGGTGACACTAAGTGATAACAGAAGTGATTGATAGTGCATGAAAAACATGAATGAAAGATTCAAAAAATAGATCGAAACGCATGTGGGTGAAGAAGTTTTCCGGTTGGGCAAATGTTCGTGCAAAATAGTTTCATGCATGTCACAACAGTGAGATAGCAACGAAAAATGAAACAAATCTAGGACAAGCTAGTATACATGTAAGTGACAAAAATAATTCAAAGAAAGAAAGCAAACAACACTCATACAAGCAAATACACAAAAAGCGATAGAAATTCTGAAAAATAAAAGTTGAGACCACTTGCATGTAATAGCTAAGCCGGATGTGTTGAAGAGTCCTAGATGTGTTGTGGGATTTCAGAGCTCCAAGATCGATGTGAAAGAATGAGATATAATATGTCGAATAAATATGTTTGGGCTCATGACGTGCATGCCACAAATTTAGGAAAAGGTGACACTTGGAGGGAAACTTCTAAAACAACTTTGCATGTAACCCTCGACTGTTAAAGATATCTCCCTGAATCATGGGATGCCTTTTGCATGTTGCCTTTTGCTATTCTGGGAAGAGTAAGTCATGCATGCATGTAAGTCAACTTTCCTCGGTCCCGGGTGGAACTAGTCAACTAGACTGCTCATGCATGTAGCTGCTCAACTGCTTGAGAAAAATGCACATTCCTGGCTGGGAGTTGGGTTGACTGCCCAGGAGGTTTGCGCAATTTCTGGGTAAAGCAGCTGAGTGCTACCCAAATTTGCGCAAATTCTGGGCTGAGTAGCCCTGCTGGGGAAATTTTCACAAATCTTGTTGGGAGTTTTGATTGACAAGATTACGCAATCCTGAAGCCCAGCAAGCTACCAGAGAGGGTTGCGCAATTTCTGGAGGAAAGGTTGGTTGCCCTCCAGAAATGCGCAATTTTCTAGGGGAAGTTGCTTAGCCTACAACTGGACCAAGTTTGGGTGAATAGCCTATGAGGGGTATGGATCAAACTGTGCTCGACAGGTTTCCTTTGTGCATGAAAAACACTAAAGCTTGTGTACTTGACGAAGCAAGACAACGTTCTATTCAAGGTTGGCAGGGAGGCTCCAAAATGGGCTAAGGTAAAAGTTTGGAGGGTGATGGTAGCCGCTATAACAAAAGGTTTTAGAGGTGTCCAAATGGTGGAAAAAGGTAGCAGAAGGGTGGAAAAGGATGTGGAAGACCTTCCCAAATTGAAAAGTATTCAAGAACCCATCTTGAATAACGGGAAGAGGGCAGGCTAATGGTCTTAAGAAACACTGTGACTTTTTCTATGCACAAACAGTTTTGGAAAAATGAGTGAAAATGGAATGAAGGTTTCAAGGGAGAGGATATGAATGAAATGGATCTATAACCCAACAGATTTCACTTGCAAAAAGGAAAGCTACTTTTTTTTTGCTTGAAATACTGTTAAACAATCATGAAAAGAGAAACTACATTTTTGTGCTTGTTCTTGTAGAACTTACAGCCAATATTCTTAAGAGAAAAGACTAAGGAATGCATAAGAGAGAGGCCATTAGGGCCATGAATGAGGCACAATGAGGTCACCAAGTTGCTCAGAGGATGAGAAACACTTTCAACAGGGGGTTATGATGGGCCTCTAAATTAGACTTAAATTAAGGCACATGCCTCTAAATTAGAAATAAATTAAGGCCCATCTGACCATCCTCCAACACATTAAACCTCTCTTTTTGCATTAGATAATGTAATTTTAACTTTAATATGTTCATTAGGAAATTTTATGGATAATAGCATAGTTGTGCCTAATATTATTTATTTTTGCGGATTATTATGAGAATATTGGGTGGATTATGGAGATTTGGAGGAGGAGAAAATCTAGGAACCTTCTCCCTACTACAGGTGGATCAATATTAAATAATAAATCAATAAGATATTTTGAAATTATGGCATAGATTGTAGATTTCCAATGATTGAGAAAATCAAGGAATGTGTTCCCTGCCATTTAATGCAGATTTCTAGTATTGGGACCGAGATCCACTAATCAAGGGATTTTGGAGGGGAAAGCTTCCTCCTTTCACGAGGAATGGTTCCTAATTATTTGGTATAAGTACTGTTAGAGTCGGTATCTTCATCCCTCCGTTAGAGATCAAATCCTCTTGTTGCATTTCATATTAGGTGTCCTGCCTAGTCATATGTATTTCATTAGGCGCATGGATCATCTGATGGTAGTGGTTTCTCCTACGTTTTCCCTCATGTCATTTACCTACTAGTTCATGTTTGTTCATCAAAAAAGCATATGCAGTCTTCTTTTTGTCTGAAAGGTTGCAAAAGTCTTTTTAGGGTTTCATTGTCATTTAGGTCTAGGGTTTCATTAGGGTTTCATCAAAAAGTGTTTCAAAGTGTCCAATAACAACCAGCAGGCACATGAGGAGGTTCAAGCATCAATAAAATTCATCATCAAGTGTTCAGAGATGTGTCTTTCCTCAAAACTTTGGTTTTGAGGAAAAACAGAGTATTATTGTTTTTATTGTACAAAAATCATGTAATGTTATTTCCTTCATATGTAAATTACTTCCCCTGCAACCTTGGTCACTTTCCCTAGCCTCTGTTTTGAGGAAAAACAGAGTATTATTGTTTTTATTATACAAAAATCATGTAATGTTATTTCCTTCATATGTAAATTACTTCCCCTACAACCTTGGTCACTTTCCCTAGCCCCCATAGCTCCAACACTTGCAAAACAAGAAAAGCACACGTCATTTGTTCATCACAAAGCTAAAATAAGTGAAAAAAATCCAAAAACAAATTTTTAACAATAAAGTGATGTCAAAACATTATAAAAATGGGTTCTATGAGCCAAAAATTTAAAAGCTCCTTGTTTATAAGCCATTTCTTCATTTGAAAAGTGCATTTGTAAAGTAGAAGCAAGGCAAGGTGGTTTTGGTGAGCAAGTGAGAAAATTTGGTGAAAATCGCTCCAAGTCACTAGGCGCGGTGCACTAGGTAGGAGGCGCGGTGCATATAACTGGCACGGCACACTGGGCCTCATACTCCAGTTCAAAATTGCACAAGCACAGTGCATACACTGGGCGCAGCACATTGGGTTGGATGCGCGGTGCACATAGCCAGGAAGCCCGAAAACTGCCAAACTTGCTCCAAAATCACCCAAAACGCGTGGATTGTCACTTGTCCAAGTAGGTTGACCCTTTTTCATTGCTCTTCATCCAAATTTGATGGTTGTTTGATGGTGTTTGTTGCATGGTGAATGTTTAAAGGAAAGCAAATCCTATCTCTTCAAAGTTTTCAAAGGAGATTGTTGCTAGGGTTTTGTATTGACTATTTTTCTACCAAGTATCCCTTCACCTCATCACTCCCTTATTCCATATTTCCCTTGTTTCCCCTATTTCCCAAAATCACATACCCCTAAATTCATTAATTCCATAACCCTATTCACATTTCCTAAACCCAAATACAAACTCCCAAACCCTAACCCCATACCACAAAATTCCTAAATCATTCCTTAATTCCCCATTTCTCTTAACTAAACTCTACCCCAAGAAGTCCCTAAAATCCTTCATTTTTCCCTCCCCCTATAGTCCCCTATATCACTGTTTTCCCTTGGTGGAAAAATTCAAACATCATAGCTCATCTATTTCTCCTCAAGGCAGCTCCAAAACAGTTTATCCACTAGTAGAGATAGCATCTGATCCTTCATATGATTATGAAGAGGAGACCCATAGTGATTCACCAACAGAGGTACATGCACCTAGGAGGCCTCATAAAGGTGGCAAACATATTCAAGAAGAACCAATCACTCTTGCTGAGTTACAGGCCTACCCACTTGCCATCTCTTGTTTCCAACACCAGTCCTCCTATGAGTTTTGTGAGAAATTTGCTAGCATTCAGTTTCACCATGAGTTGGCCCGCTTATTTGTGCTGAATTTACATGATGGTCAAGCCACTCTAGCTGGTGTCACTTTCACATTAACACCAGAATCCGTTTCACTAGCAACTGGTATTCCCAATGTTGGAGAGCAATGGAACAAGAGGCAGCAAATTGATCGGCATCATTATGAACCATACATCAAGCCTGGCTTTTTGAGATAGCTCAAGAGAGTGTTTCCTTTTCGGTACCTCAGAGATGAATATGCCCCTTTAATGAAACTGATCATGAAGTATTTCATCTGTGACGGCCGGTTCTCCCGTTTGTATGCATATCATATCAGGCTACTGATGCATTTTACCCAGGTACGGATGATGAACATCACTTACTTCATGTGTCGAAATATCGAAAGGATGACCACTCTAGTGTAGCACAAAACTCGTCAGCAGCAGTTCAACAGTATTTCTCTTTTTTCTTACAGTTCTTGTGGTGTCAACATTATAGGTGGTGAAAGGCTAGGAGCAACAACACTTCCATCTTTATAGTTACGAGTGGTAGGCTTCCTTGTTGCCATAATTTTGCTTTCAATTTTTCTTGTCACCCTGTATGCTTTATCTAATGAATCAGGTTCCCAAAGGCAAACCTCATGTTAGATGTTATCATTTAAAGTCGCTATGAATACTTCAATCCTATGCTTCTCTAGAATATCATTTACCCTTATATTCAATTTTTGGAAGTCCTCGATGTGCTCTGCCATTGAACCCTTTTGTTTGAGATTTATCAATTGGCTAAAGAAGGTAATTCTCTTTGTATCCTCATAACATGCTATCATTTCGTCCATGAAAATTAGCCAAGTGATAAGTGGTTTATGAGAACAAATCCCTCTAAAACATTCAAACTGATTCGGATCTAAATATAAAGATGTAATACGTACCTTTTGTAGCGGTTACACATCATGTGGATCAAAATATTGCTCCATCTGTAGTATCCAAGTTACTAGATCCTTGCCATCAAATTTCATCATATCTATATTTGGAATATGGTGGGTCTTCAATCCAACATTAGAGTCTATGAAATCATGATTAACATTTCTTTTTTTCTCATCATGAGTTTCCTCTACTACCTTTTTAGCATTAGGAAGCCTTTCTTGTAGTGACTTTGTCCCACCTTCCTTGTATTTCTTCAAATATTCCATGTTTCCATTCAAATTTTCTTCTATACCATTTATCGTATTGATCATATGTTTGATCACATTCTTCAAATCATTCCTCCAATTTTTTTTACTAGGTGTTTCTATTTTCTTGATTCCAGTCATTATTTTTCTTGCTATTAGGATATTGATATTAAATCTATTGTATCCCTAAAATTTTGGATCTCCAAGGTCTGAAATGACAACCTATGATATCCCTCTACGTCCTCTTTCCAATGGCACCAGTATGATCGAAATTGGATTCCCCAAGAAAGCGTTATGCAGAATCTCCCAAGATGACCGAATTATATATTTTTTTCAATGGAGTGAACTTGTACGAAGTTCCACATGTCACTTTTACAACCTTCAGACCTCAAAACAATACACATAAAATTACTATCTATCATGTTTTCGTAACATCTTACAAAATTTCCATCCGATGCTCAGAGAGAACGTTATGACGATTTTCCCAAGGTCACATGTTTGGGATGTAATTCGGGAGCCTGCAAAAACCCTAAGTTCCTTTGGTCCTATCTCCGAAAATATAGTGAGACAAGATTTGAAATTAGTATTTTAGGTTTCTCAAGATTTTTCTCAAATGGGTTTTAATTCCAACTTCTGAAACGTCGTAGAAACAAAGTTATTGCGAACATTCCACAATGACCTTTTTGGAGCAAAGAAACCCTAGAATCCAAATCTCTGATACCAAATATTATGAAACTAGCTCACAAAAAGATAGAAAAGATAGATCAACGACTTCAAAATTAGCCTCTTCGAGGGGGAAACCTCCTTTACATTACACAAATGAAAAATTATTGGATGATAAAAATGACAAGACCTCCTTTCTATATATAGAAATCTAAGTGGTCCCAATATAATGAGAGCCTGCATAACAATAATATTGTAGGGGCACAACAATAAAAAATAGTGGCCTTCTATGGAGCACAATAATAACAACATGGGGACTACATGGGCACAACAATACAATAAGGGGGTTGCACTAATAACAATAAGGGGCTACACAAGTAATATAGGGACCTGACAGATAGCGTTGGTGTACAACATGAACCACCGCCAAAGCCAATTTCTCTATATGATAATACCTAAGTTCAAGACCAACTAAGCCATGACTTAGATAATAAATCACATGCTTCTTAAGAGAATTGTCCTGCTTAACCTAAACCATACCAATGTTTGATTATGCTATTACAAGATATAAGAGGAAATAAGGTGTACTCAGAAGAGGAGCAGAGGTCAATGCCTTTTTCAAGGAATTGAAGGAGCATTGAGCAAAGTCATCCCAAATGAATGGGACTCCTTTCTTGAGTAAACGCATAAACCCTTTTGTGATCTCAACATAATTTACAATAAATATCCTTAAAAAAGTGAATTTTACTTGGAGACTTTGAAGTTGACGGATACTCGAAGTGGGAGGCAACTGAAGTATATCCTCAACCTTGAAGGGGTCTACACGAATTGCTTCATTAGACACGGTGAATCCCAATAACTGACCACATGTAACCATGAAAATAGACTTATTTGGGCTCAACCAAATTTTGTAGTAACAAAATCTTTCAAAGACTAAATGAAGGTGCTTTAGATGTTTTGCGCTCTTGTGAGAATGCGAACCTAGATCATCCAAGTATGATTCAATTATATGCTTGATGTCATGGAAAGCAAAGGACATGGCCCACTAAAATGTAGCCCCAACATTTTTTAGGCCAAAAGGAATTTTCCTTTATGAAAACATACCCAAGGGAAAATAAATGTTGTCTTACATTGTTCGTCAGGATGAATTGTAATTTCATTATATATAGAAAATCCATCCATGAAGGAGAATATCTCATTTCCAACACACTCATCGATGATCTGATCGATAAACGAAGTGGGGAAATTACCTTTAGGACCAACTTTATCATAAACCCTAAAATCAATGCAAATGTGGATTGTTCCTTGCTTGTTATCAACATGAGTTGGATTTGAAACCCATTTATTCAAAGGAACATAGTAGATGAAACCTGCCCTAAGTAGCTTCTCTACCTCACCCTTAATAGCCCCACCTTTCCTAGGATTATCTAGTCAAATCTTTTGCCTTATATTCTTTGCATTTTTTTATGTCTTGATCTCATACTGGACTATCGAAGGATCGACTCTAGATATTTCTTCATAAGACTGAGCGAATACATCTAGAAACTCTTCAAAGAGATCAATAGAGATTTCATTTCTTCAGGGGAACATTGAGCTCCAATGAATATATTCTCAATAACATTGGTCTTCTGGGAAATGTTCATTGGAATGGTTTCCAAAATACTATACATATTACCTTCAACATAAATATGTGATGGAGCCAAAGGGTTAGAACATTTCCACTAAAATAAGGGCTAGATAAGTTTGATTCAACCTCACAAAAGTTAGGGATAAAATAGGACCGATGATGCAAGTCATCCCAAGGTCTTTCTACCCTAGTCATTGCTTCTAGGATTGCCTCATCAGATGGTAAAATAATGTCAAGGAAATCCATAGCCAAAGTAGAATCAAGTGTCCAAACTGGAGCCACATCCCCATTTTCATCCTCTGATGGGAGAGGGATGGGATTAGAATCTATGGCATTCACAATAGATTGACATGCAATTTCCACTGCATAAATTGGATAAGCCATTCCACCTACTTGCCCCTCATATAACGTGATAGTAGGAGGGGAAAATGACCAAGGATTAGAAAAATAATAGTTCTAAAAGAACTGTGTCAAGGAATGATCCTAGAAGATGAAATGGCATTGACATGAGCGACAAGAGATGGAAGATCAAAAGTTCCCATCAACGAAGAATACATTCCAACTCCTAGATTCTCAATAGGTTGATTGGTATTCTTTATTCTCGAAGCATTGGAGTCAGAAGATGAATTAGGATCATTAGGAGAATAAGCTAATTGATCAAGCATAAAAATTTTCCCTTCATGGGGAAAGTAGAGGATGCAAAATAAGGATGAAACAATGGAATCCATTGCATACACTAAGTTGCGACCCAATAAAAGATTGTAATCAAGATTAGCATCTTTTATCTCTACTTCCACATTAGTGACCTTGCCACCTACACAGATAGGGAAGGAAGGTAGAATTCCATGAGGCCTTTGAGAATGGGCATCGAATGTAGTTAAGAGAGTAGGAGAGGGAATAGCCTTAGATGACCCAATATCCTTCCAACATGACATCAACATGATGCGTGTGGAAGCCCCTTCATCAAATATAGTTCAAAAGGTAGTCTTCTTACGATATGTAGATTTAATCTAGAAATCCATACGATGAGGGAGTCTAGTCTTAAAATTTGACATCTCAAATGTGACTACCATAGAATTATTAGGATCTATTGCTCCAATCACAGTAAGAAAAGCACTCCTCTATGGAGGACATGATTGGACTACCTATAATGTTGACATGGCATAGGCGCTTTGAGCTAAATATTCTACAATAGATCAGTTATGAGAATCCCTCATAATTAGATTATAGGTCGAACATTTTGAGGATCCTTTCATCATCTAAGGTATAGGATCTACTGCAAGCCTCTCAATATGTAGAGATTATGAGGTATCGAAATCAATTTTAGCTTTAGAAAGTTTGGGCTATCCATAATAATGAGCTCTCATTGAAATCTCAATGTGCGACTTAACCATATATACATTCGATGTAGCTTCCCCGTCTTGGTTTCCCCTTATGGGGGTTCCAACACTAACACTCGCGCCGGCAAATAGTTGTTGCCCTTAGGGAAAATGGTTTTTGAGCACAACCTGGAAGTAGAAGAACCTTGTTGAGCTAACTAGCACTGATTGTCCTGAATGTTGGGGAAAATATGGGTAATATGATCCCCAATACATAACTTACATGGGAACTTAACCTTATTCTTAGATTCCTTTTTTCTCTCACCAGTGTTATCACTAGGTTTATTGGAATTTCCCTTCCCTCCCTTATCTTTTTTCTTTCCATGTCCCTTCTTCTTTCCATCAAATTGTTGATTCACTACAAGAAAAAAGGTCATTGGTGAGGGTCATGCCTGTGATGGACCTTTAAGGTCCATCGCCAATGTCGCATATGGTGATGATATTTAAAAAAACATTGTTGTAAGTGTATATAGTGATGGTCCTTTAAGGTTTGTCACCAAAGCCATTTTCAATGACCCTTTTGGTGAGGTTCGTTAAAGGCCCATCACTAATTCTCTCTGTGGTGACACTTTTGGTGAGCGTATTTAAAGGCCCATCCCTAATTCTCTCTTTGCTGACACTTGTAGTGACGATCTTTTAGTGACCATCACCAATGATATTTTTGGCTACTTTTGGTGATGGTCAATAAATGTTTGTCATCATTGATCATTCCAATGATTTTTTGATGACACTTCATGCCTATGACAAACCTTTAAGGTCTGTCACCAATGTCGCATATGGTGACGATCTTTAAAAAATCATTGTTGTAAGTGTATATACTGATGGTCCTTTAAGGTTTGTCACCAAAGCCATTTTCAATGATGCTTTTGGTGAGGGTCATTAAAGGCCCATCACTAATTCTCTCTTTTGTGACACTTGTAGGGATGATATTTTATTAAACCTCACCAATGCTCTTTTTGGTTAATTTTGGTGACGGTAAAAAATGTTCGCCATCATTGATCATTCCAATGAGTTTTTGATGATGCTGTGTACCTGTTACTATATGTTATGTCAAAAGATAACGATTTAAGACCATTGTTGTGGAGTCTTTTTCATTATGTCTCCAAGGTCATAGTGGTTATAATAGTCAGTCAATTTCTTAAGAAGTAATTAGTGCATATCATGTCCCTCAAGTCATAAGATATAGTTTTCCTATGAGCCAACACATGATTCATCTCTATTAGGTTTATTATCTAGCAAATTTCCTTTAAACAAAATTTCCACTAGTGTGTGTAGGAAATATATTATTTAATAAATAATCAAGCTCTATCAATTCTATTAACAGGGAAAATTTTAAGAACCCCCGCTAAATTTACATGTATAATAAATGGGCGAATCTCCATGGTATATAGGAAAAATGGAAGGCGATTTTATCAATAATATGATAGGTATATATAATTTTTTGGCGAATCTCTCACCAGGCATGGCGAATATTTTACTCAATTATAAAATCTTGTGTTTATTGAATACCCAAATGAAATCATTGCATTTCTTTAAAATATCTTTTGAAATCAAAATTACCGAAATTACATATCGATAATCTAGTGGGTGTAAGATAAAATTCACCCGTGCCATTCACAGAAAGCATGAGAAAAAAACCTAATACTATATATAAAACCAAGAAAAATTCAAATTCATCACTTCTATGTTCCTGTTTGCAATTAGAAAAATTACCCAAATTACAATCTGTTTACTCCACTTCTAGGGACCTCGTAACCACCCTGCCAATACAAAAGTATGTTCCTGTTTGCAATTAGAAAAATTACCCAAATTACAATTTGTTTACTCCAGCATATGTTGGAAAGTTATAGAAGGATGACTAGTGCAATCAATCCATTCCTTTTAGCCGTGGATTTGTTTCAGTTTAAAACAGAAGTATACAATATACTTGTCCAATGTCTATGCTTTAACCATTCACCTTAAGATGTTTTTACAATATAATTTCCTAAGTCTATTTAATATCTTCATTATCATAAAAACCAACCTATATCCATCTTAACTCCACATCTGCCACTCTTAGGGGGATGAAATCTATTTATCCCTCTGAGCACTTGGTAGACCTAGAATTATGATGGATCTAAGATAGAATTTCC
>APFE030205484.1:115700-142859 GCA_000404065.3 Pinus taeda | reverse complement strand
GTTTACACCCTTGCATGTATATAAGGTGACTTATGGAGTAAATATAAAAAGTGCTTTATTTATTTACCATACCTCATTTATTTATATTTTTATTAATTATGCTTAATTTATTTACCATACCTCTCATTTATTTATATTTTTATTAATTTACCATACCTCTTTTATAAATATGGTATTTGGGCCTTTGGCCCATAGGATTCACTTAAATAAAACCTATTCTTGAAAATGGGCGAATGGATTCACTTAAATAAAACCTATTCTTGAAAATGGGCGAATGGAAGGTTGTAACTCCTAATTTCAAGGGCTAAATTTACCTTTTTTACCCTCTCCCTTAAAATAAGGTGGGCTATTTGAGGTGATTTGTAAAAATGTACTATGATACAAAATATTCACCCACTAAAAATTTAAAACCCCTTAATTTCGCCAAAGGGCAAACATTCGCCCCTAAAATCACCCCTACTGTCAAATGATACATGAATCGTGGCATGGATACATCCATTCAGAGAATGATCATGTAAATGGATCCAGGTATGGGCACAGCCATCCATCAAAGAGGATCATAACGAAACCAAGATATGGTTGCATCCATCTAATAATGAGAAGGATCACATATGATAACTCATGGACTAGTTGCAGCCAACCATTCGAAATAGGCATGCATATCATCATAAACCATGTCACACAACTTCACAACCCGGACTTGTGTGATCTAAGTCCAAGGTCTTGCGCTCCAACACAACTTGATCAAAGTACATATTCTAGCATGCGAATAGATGTGTTGACGTTGAACATGCTAGAAAGTCACTTGATTACCAGTCAATGATGTAAACTATTAACAAGCACGAGAGAAACCACCAATAATGAAATGGTCCTCAAGGTACTATCAGCACAATTCATAGAATGTGAAGACAGGAACTGAGGTTCAACACCCGTGAAATCACTCGATCAAAAGCTAATGATGTGAACTTGTCGTCAAATGTCAAGAACTTGCCATTAGGGCATGTAAGCTCTAAGGTACTGAAAGGGAGTCTCTCAGTCAATTTCCCGGATAATGAGATGAAGTCGACAGGAAATGGCCATGTTGAAGGACGGTCGTAATGAATCCCACATCATCGACACGAGACAAGGGAATGCAAAATGATTTTGGATGATACAGAGAATCAGGGGTAAGTGTAACTGCAAAAGGAAAACTCTTGAAAATATCAGTGATACAACTAGAAGTTTGGCAACTTTTGGATCCATAGGATCGGTGGTCATGATGATGTGGCAGAGATCAAATGGAAGACAAAAATGAACGGCCAAAACCTAGGAAGGTCAATGATACAAAGGAGGATGTCCCAACCCGACACGAAGCAAAGAGTGTCATGTTCAAGAGTGAGCTTCCGACATGACTAATAGATTTCCAAATTTCCCCCCACCATTTCTGGCAAGTACCCCAATTATTTTTTAATCGCAAGCTTGAAGGGGATAGCATATGCTTGCACTGTAAGTTCATCCTTCGGACGAATCCAACCTAGTAAGCTTAACGAGCCCTAGGAAGGAGAAGCACGTGTTCTTCATGGTGATGAATCCGATGTCATTTGATAGTTTAGCAAGTCTGACAAAGGTGTAACTCGATATCTTTTTCATGTTTAGAGAGTTTGAAAAAGACATGTAAAAGAAAACTCCACATGGTCCCTTTTCATATGTTTGTGTCTCTCGAGCCCGAAAAGGTAGAAAACAATACTTGAGAGAACCACTTGACCGTTTTAGTCAAGGAGTACCTTTTTTGTAAATAGTGCCTCCCAGCCTGAAAAATGGGTAAACTTATACTGGGCACATGCTATAGGATAAAATGCAGGGTGTATGGAGAATGAATATACCCTCAAAGGTCTTCCTGGGACCTTCGGCAAACTATAAGATTATCTGCAACCATCACAATGTTACATGCATGTTCGTAAACAATAACTAACTATCAAAGTAGGAGAAGGAGATTACCTCAAGCCTCTGTGTAGATTTGCTGGAGAGCACAATGTAGCTAGGTGGAAATCCCTTGAGCTGATTCCAGATCAAGTGCTGCACATAGAAGAGACAAGCATAATCACAGCATACAACTTTGATAACTAATACATGAATACATAAAAGAACATCTAATTACATATAACTAAGCTACTCATGCTAAAAGGTATTGGACAAACAATTGAATGAATGATAGTACCAACACCATGGAGTAGATAGTACAACTGTAGTTCTATATTAATATTGGAAGAGTGATTACAACCATCTGTTGTATCACCCTTCCTTTACCCCTCTAGCTTCTCTCTCTCTCTCTCCCTTCTTGCTCACTTCTTATGATTTGAGACAATTCTCAACAGTCAAGTATGCTATCGCTTCAAATGCTCTACCCTCTATCACAATAGCCCTAGATTTGCTTATGTAGCAACTGAGTTAGGGTTGCCAAGTTCCTCCTTGAGTTCCCTAGGGAAAAAGAAATGAACTTTCCATTCTTTTCAGCTCTTTCCCATTTTCCTCCTTCTTTTGGATTAGAAATCCTCCAAATAGGTCGAATTTGGATGTTTCCTTGCTTTTCTTGAGTAAATTTAGGAACAAATATCTAGATATTTATGAGTCAATTCATTCCTTTGACCCTCAGAACTTCACCAAGGTTCACTAACATTGTTCCCATACCAGAAACTTGAGTTAGTAGGGTCACTAACGTACCCTTAGGCTTGCAAACAAGCTCTATAAAGTAGGTTGTTAGTGCACAGCCAACATTAGTGTGGAATTAAGGCATGTGATTATGGTCTTTGCTTCAGCTATCATGTCTTTCCCCTCTGAGTTGATGAGGAGGTCAATATGTTGTATAACAGATGCCCCCTAAACTATGATATCAAAGGCTATGATGATGGCTAAAATACTTTACTTTAACTGTAATTTTCCTTGAAGAGGAGAGAGAGGATTGGAGCTTCAGGTGGTACTGGAAACCTGATATAGCACATATATATAAACTTCTAAAATCATGTCCTGAGTCGAGTATTCCCATACTCAGTAGCTATGTCAAAGTGATTTTCTCCAAAGAGATATGATGATGTTGGCCATTGATAAGAAAAATGCGGATCCGATGTCATAATAGAATCATCTTGATAAGATGTCTCCAAAAAACAATATCTACAACTTGGGAGAGGAAACAAGGCTGATTGATGCAAGCCTCTACCCAAGGTCTTGATTTCCGCTTCACCAAACAACATAGATCGATACATGTGAATATATGCATTGACATCGAACATGCATGAAATCATCTTATTACCAGTCAATAATGGAGACTGTTAATAGATGCGAGGAAGGCCACCGATAATGGTGATGGTCTCCAAGATGCACAGTACAATCTAATGAGTGTGAAAGATGTCTTTGTCATTAAGCACCCATTAGAATCGCTTAACCAGGAGCCAATAATGAGAACCCCTTATCAAACACAAGGCAACCTGCCACTAATGTCTACAAGTACTAAGGAATTGAATGTGTTTTTGGGTTGTCTTCATAGATAAAGTGTTGAAGTCGATAGGGAGATACCTGTCGAAAGGTAGGCAATAATGTGTCCTACATTAATCGACATAAAATGGAACAAGAATGATTTGTTTTTTGAGGAATCTTTTGAGCATTGGGTCTAAACAATAGAGGGCGTGATGAAAGGATATGCTTGATGGGTTGATGGAGGAAACAAAAGGTTAACCTTTGAACAATAGAAGGCACAACAACGGTTTTAACCATGCAGCACTAGACTCATGAACACCAAAGAGTGTTAGGATACAGAGATGCAAGAACATCAGGGTATATAGGCTAAACTCATAGGATGGTAGGATTCATATTGAGAGGTTGTCACAAGGAAGGTTTATCTGAGGGAGTGCCATGTTCAAGGGAACGACTGCTACCAAACCATGCTTTCTAATATGGAATACAATTGTATTATCCACTTCCCTGTGTGATTAGTTTAACGAGTCCAGATAGGTAAACTCATCGATATTTTCATATTTAACAAGTCTGGAAAGGAACACAAAAAGAGCGACACTCTACCTTATCTCATTAGTTTAATGAGTCCAGATAGGCAAACTCGTCGATTTTTTCATGTTTTAAGAGTCTGAAAAGTATCATAAAAAGAGTGACTCTATATCTTGTCTGTGTAATTTAAAGAGTTTGGGCTAGACAACTCAGTGGTCTTTTCATATCTAGAGAGTTTGAAAAGATCGTAAAGGGCAACTCCATGGTGGTCCCTTTGTCATAGTTGTTAACCAGGTGCGACAAAAGGTTAATAGTATACCCGGATCAGTTACTTTTCCATGAGTTAGTCTGTTGAATCTAGATAAAGAGAAACCTACGTTCAATAGATGTCGACCTCATTTTGTTATGAGTACGAGGAGACGGGCTAAACTCATTTTTCATCGTGAATTTTTAATGAGTCACATGACGACAAAATCAATACCTTCATCAAATTTTAATGAGTCAAATGAAGAAAACTCAGGGTATCTTTTTCAGTTTATTGAGCAAGGAAAAAGAGATAAAAGTACTACTGATTCCTTCTTCGTAGATTTAACAAGTTTGAAGGAGGGAAAAAACTCGGGGATTTTTTTATTTAAGAGCGAGAAATGGTCCCAAAAAAGAAATTTCTCTTGTTGCTACCGTAGATTTTTAACGAGCCTGGTGACAAAGAACTCGGGATTTTTCAGTTTAACGAGTGAGAAAAGTACCTAAAAGAACGCTCGGGTCAGCTTTATAAATTTTTAAAGAGCCTAAAGACAAAACTCGAGATTTTTTTAGTTTAATGAGCAAGAAAAAAGTGCCTAAAAATAATGCTCTAATGGTCTTTTTCAGTTTAATGAGCTAGAAAAAGAGCAAAAAAGAGTTGCTCAAACCATCGTTGTATATGTTTAATGAGCCCAATGATGACAAACTCGAAGATTTTTCAATATTTTTATAGCAAGAAAAGATCCCATAAAATAACAGTGCTCTTATCTTCATTGTAGTAGTTTAACGAGCCCAAATAAGGAGACTCGAGGTTTTCCGAATTAACAAGCAAGAAAAATACCATAAAAAGAATGCTCAATCTTCTTCATGGTATTTTAACAAGTCTGAAGGAGACTGGAGGATTTTTCAAATTAATGAGCAAGAAAAATACTAGAAAAAGAATGCTCAATCTTCCTTGATCTCTTTCCTGACAATAGAAGGGTCTATGCCATGCATTTCCTCACAAGACCAAGGGAAAACATCGCGGAAGTCCTTAAAAGGGTAAGTGAAGCTCACAATTTCATCAGGATTGAGATTGGCTCCAATCTTTATGTTTTTCATGATGCCTGTCGTGACAGAAATATTGATGAGCAATGTTTTTGAAATATTCCCCCTATTTCCTTCCAAGTTCATAGGTTGAATAGTCGTATATGGTGAGGAAACGATTTCATGTACGTCAGGTGATAGGATTTGAAGTGGCATCATGTTTGAATCAGATATCAAAATGTGATGGTGCGAATCCTCCCAAGGTTGCTCTTCTAAACTCATGATCTCTCTAATAGCTTCATCCTTAGGTAGGACTTGATTGAGTGGATTGAAAGAAGGAGCAGTTATGGGAGGGGCAGTGGTACCATTGGCTAAAACCAACGTGACCAGAGATTCATATGCAAATTGAATGGCTTGGTAGGCCAATTTGGCTGGTGACAACGGCATTTTTTCTCCGTATGTGTCAATGTCTGAAGGAGCTAGTAGGATCCATGGATCGGTTTGTTCATGAGGAATAGATGAATGCATATTGATTGTCTATCAAACATGTGGTGGCTGAAGAGGGAAACAACCCATGAGGGAAGAAGCCTTCAATAGACCGGTACCAATACTGGCGTAAGAGTCAGGTACATCACCCACTATGGGTACAGAGCTGCTAGGTAACAGAGAGTAATCTAAGGTGCAAAAGGACAGCTGGCCCACTGTGACTATCTTTCCATCTAAGGGAAAGAGGATGAGATGGAAGACCGAAGACACAACATCCTTCATGGCATAAGTCCAAGTGTGGCCCAAAAGAAGATTATAGTTGAGTTTATGATCCACGACTTCAATATCTACCATTACCATTTTCCCACTCAAGGTGATGGGATAGCTAGCTAGGTAACCTTTTCGGATGAAAGTGTGGCCGTCAAAAGCTTTAAGGGAATTCGACGATGGGGTTAGGGTTGGAGAACCCAGAGCGAGCCAACATGAAGTCGACATGATGCAGGTAGAATCGCCTTCATCGATGATAGTTCTGTGTATACCTTTACCTTTCGAAAAGATTTGCACCTGAAATTCAAGCTAGTGGGAAAGGGGAGGTTTACACTTTTCCATGTCGAAACTACAAGCATGGAATCTTGTGGGTTGATACCAACAATAGTTGAAAGCAAAGCTTTCCTTTGTGCTTTACATGTTTGTAATATTTCGAGCGCCTACATAGCCGATGGTGCTTGCGCCAAGTCTTCTACAGTGTTGTAGTTTTGGGCGGCACGTGCATATGTATTGTGCATTTTGCGTCGAAGTGCCCCTTTGGGGGGTCGAATTACAAGGTTAGCAACTGGCCTTTCGATATGCAAATCATTGGGAAGCAATGGGTTTTGACTTGACGAAGGTTTTGTTGCATGAGCGAGAGGAACTCCATAAGATTTGGCTCTTGTTTGTAGATCTACCATTTCGAATGTGTAAACGGTAGAAGATCCTTCACTAGCTGAAGGATGTTGCGAACCATTGTTGCCCCCTTCTGGGGGTTGCGATTGGTTTGCAATAAGGTTTTGCTACTGCTGAGCAGGGAAAGGATTATTTAGGACAATGGTGGTCCTACCAGTATCCTTTTGAGCAATGTATTATGTGCACTCCTGAAGACGTGGACATCAATAGGTCATGTGGTCTTCAGCACATATTTTGCAAGGAAATATGGCAGGTTTATCCTTTTCCTCGTCAGGAGGTATAGTGGCCTTTTGTTTTGGGTTTTTCTGCTTTATTGACTACTCTTTAGAAGGAGCGGTATTTTTCTTATTCTTCATTTTCTTACCACCGAGATTTTGTGTAGACTACACAGAGTTTATCTCAGTGGTAGGAAGAGCAGTCGATTTGGCAGTAGTGGAATCATTGGGGTTTCCAGGGGCATTGGGGATTACGTCGTAAAGAGTACCAAACTGTGAATATATCAGATTTAATTGTTGGGCATGACGTATAAATTGGTCTTCTATGACTGCACCACCTAGAGCGACATCTCTAGTGATTTGCGGGAGTAAGGGCTTGCAGAATGAGTCCGTTAAGAGAAAGTCTGGGAGGGGAGCTTTGACTAACCTCCGTCTATGTCTCCATTCATGTATATGATCAGAGATGTGGGTGGTGGTATCCTAATGAAATAAAGTGAGGAGCTCTGTCCCAGTTTCATAGCAGATGGGTAGCTAGAAGTGCTTTAGGAATTCCATCGCTAAAGTGTCAAAGGTATTTATTAACACGCATGGTAACTCAATGTACAATTTAGTTACATTTCCAGTGAGGGTGCAAGAAAAAGATGTAACCAGACACTATCATCCACCATAGAGTTTGAAACACACCAAAGATGGTAGGTGGTGATATGGGTGCCCAGATCCTCCCCTTGTTGTCTGTCGAACTTAGCGATGTTCATTGGTATCTTATGCAAGATTGGCGGCCATTGTAAGTTATGATAGATGGGGTCGTTTGTCAATTTGTATAAGTTGGGTATATCCAACATTGCCAAGAAAGGCAGAGAGTTTGGTGCCCCCAACTCAGACCATGGCAATGACATATGACTTGAGTAGCCTTGCACTCCTCCCATCATTTGACTCCAAATATTATACAGGGGTTGCACGGTGTAGCAATTGCCTTGAGGTATGGTGTTGTAGAGTGGATTTCCATGAGGATTTTGATACTAGGGTATAGAATTGCCCCCAGGATAAGTGGTGCCCCCTTGACTCATTTGAATTTGTGAGTAGGGTGGCCCCATGGATTGGTTGGGACCTCCTTGAGGATTTCTGTCCAACACATAACTAACCATTTGTCCTTGATTGACATAAGGAATGCTCATGTCAATTAGCGACTGACCATGCATGCCTAAGAATGGAGGGGGAACTGTTACGTTCCTTACTGGCATGTGCATATTGGAAACCCCCCTAGGTATATGAATCTAGGGGTTTGAACTGTACAATGGCGGCCGAACATATTGTTGGTAGACGAGAACCACGCCCATAGTGCCACATTGAGCATTATAGGGAGCGTTGTATGTGGCACTTGTCAAAGGTATGCAGGACACTAAAGGGGTGGAAGCCGGCATCAGCTGGGTTCCACTCATAGAGGGTGTCATGTGAGTGGTTGTACTTGGGACAAAGGGGATACCAGGGTTCACCATCAACAGTGTTGTGGTGACTGTTGACTAAGGAAGTGGTGGAGGACCGAAAGTGTCCACAAAGTTCCATGACCCGTTAGTCATCAACGCGATGGATGGAAATTTTCCACCTACAGAAACAGGAAGTACAGGTGTTGTTGGAATCAAGAGTGGGTCCAACGAATTCATGAGCAGAGGGTTAAAGGTAGGAAGAAATCCTTTTGTGAAGAAATCCTCTGGCAAACTTGAATCTTCGGTTGTCCAAACAGATTCCGTGTGAGATTTGGGAGGCTGATTCCCCGAAGATGGGGAATCTGGTTCACTTGAGCTCAGCAGATCTTCCACAATGAGTGGAGGAAGTCCTAGAAATCATCTAGATTGACGATGAGGGTCAAATGTAGCCATACTGAACGTTAATTTTTATCAATAAATTTTATTTTGATATTTGTTATAGTCTCAAAATGATAACACGCTAAGGCCTAAAAAATACAGTAAGTTGATCAATCAGTAAATAGAGGGAAATGACTCTGTCTGATAACCACCGAACACTAGAGATGAAACCCAATATCTCAATGAATAATAGAGAAGTCTGGCCAGATGTATAGTTACGGTTACTCTAGAGCTTTGCCAGAACCTCAGATTGAGGGGGCGAAGTACTCTCGTGAAGACGAGCACCCTCCCAAAAACTGAAGACAGAGTAGGTCCATCTGTGTTAGGTACTAGGACAGCCCGTCCCAGTCACCTTGTGTAAGTCCCTAAAAGTTTGGCCACTAAAGATACCTTAAATCACAGACACCACCGGGGGGGACATAGTCATAGATAGCAGGGGACATAGTCGTAAACATCATGTTGTGTGGGCAGGATACCTGAGTCCCCGACTCAGCTCCAAAATCCTCGAAGGGATCCCCAATACACAGAATACCCAAAGGATTTGTAAGAGAAGGTGGGCTACCTTCACTTATAGTTTGATGTTGTCTCGTATTTAGCTCCGCTTTTACTAGAGTGGTCCTGGCAGTATGAGTGCAGAAGGAATTTTTCTTTCTTTTAATAACACTAGTTTGGTGTTTGATCTTGGGCATTTTTACTCACTCTGCTCATCCCAAGATCCTAGCCTAACTAATGTTTTTTTTCTCAATAAAGAGTTACTGAATGATTTTAGGTAAATTTTATGTATACTTGATTATTGTCTTCGGTAGGGGAGTTGACGTATGAAATTTGATGAGACTCTGACTCAATAAATCATGCACAAAACAATGCTTTAAAAAAATTTCAATTCGATGAAAACAAGTAGTATTCTACAAGTGCGAGTTTTTCACATATTCATATTCTTTCCATGCATCTTAGTCATTTAACACATGCATAACCAAAGGAATTCTTTCCAATGTTTCTTAACAACTACTTGAAACCAAAAATAAAGCAGCTTTTAACCAGTTAAATAGAAGGATGAATAAAAAATGTGGATCTTTCTTTCAAAAAAAATTATTTTAAGAAAGAGAAACAAAACTTTTTTCCTAAAAATAACTTTTTAGGACACCTATTTTGCTGACAAAATGCAATAACAGATCTTCTTTCAGTCCATGAGAATGTTTCCTATCCCTTTTGGCTTATAGACACAGCTGAAAATCAAGGTTTTGGGAGACTAATGCTCTGTAATAGTGGCTACAGAGAGTTAATGGGTCCACTAACACTCCCTGTGACCATACACGGTGCTTTATAAAGCTCTGTGTAGTCTGCTAACCTACGTTAGTGTTGGAAATTAGTCAAAAAGAGGGCTTTCAAGATCAGATTCAGAGATGAATGTATGTAAGCAAGATGCAACAAGGTTTTTGGTGGGTCAGAAAGGGAATGCAAAAGTATAGGGAGCTCTTAGAAAGAGGAGAAAACCGAGAAGAGTTTGGGTAAACCAGGAACTAGATGTATAGTCCCCAGTGGAGTCACCAATTCTGCTATAGGATAAAATGCACGATGTATGGAGAATGAATATACACTCAAAGGTCTTCCTAGGACCTTCGGCAGACTGTAAGATTATCTGCAACCATCAAAAAGTTACATGCATGTTCATAAACAATAACTAACTATCAAAGTAGGAGAAGGAGATTACCTCAAGCCTCTGTGTAGATTTTCTGGAGAGCACAATGCAGCTAGGTGGAAATCCCCTGAGCTGGCTCTAGATCAAGTCTTGTGCATAGAAGAGACAAGCATAATCACAACATACAACTCTGGTAACAAATACATGAATACATAAAAGAACATCTAATTACATATAACTAAGCTACTCATGCTAAAAGGTATTGGACAAACAACTGAATGAATGATAGTACCAACACCACGGAGAAGACAGTACAACTACAATTCTATATTAATATTGGAAGAGTGATTACAACCATCTGTTGTATCACCCTTCCTTTACCCCTCCATCTTCTCTCTCTCTCTCCCTTCTTTCTCACTTCTTATGATTTGAGACAATGCTCAACAGTCAAGTATACTATCCTTTCAAATGCTCTACGCTCTATCATAATAGCCCTAGCTTTGCTTATGTAGCAATTGAGTTAGGGTTTCCAAGTTCCTCCTTGAGTTCCCTAGGGAAAAGTTAATGAGCTTGCCATGCTTTTCAGCTCTTTCCCATTTGCCTCCTTCTTTCGAATTAGAAATCCTCCAGATAGGTCGAATTTGGATGTTTCCTTGCTTTTCTTATGCAATTTTAGGAACAAATATCTAGATATTTATGAGTCAATTCGTTCCTTTGACCATCAGAACTTCACCAAGTTTCACTAACGTTGTTCCCATACTATCAACTTGAGTTAGTAGGGTCACTAACACACCCTTAGGCTTGTAGACAAGCTCTATAAAGAAGCTTGTTAGTGCATAGCCAGCATTAGTGTGGAATCAAGGCCTATGATTATGGTCTTTGCTTCAGCTATCATGTCTTTCCTATCTGAGTTGATGAGGAGGTCAATTTGTTGTATAACAGCGCATGACTTTTCGCATCCATTAACTAGTTCGAAATGACAAGCGCTCAGCCATATTTTCACTTTTAAAGGGTCGGAAAAGAGATGAAAGCAAACCCCCCATTTTTATTCTCTTTAACGAGTCAAAAAGGGAAAAATACTTGACAATATTTTCATATGAGTTTAACGAGTCGAGAAGAGAGGTGAAATGTGACTCATCACCATTGTCAGACATCCATCACCTGTCACTGCACAAGTAAGGCAAAGTGTATTATCGAGTCCTTGAGGAAAAATAGGTAAGAAATATTTACTAAACCTAATATTTCCATGAAAAAAATGAATAAAAAGGGGAAAAGTAAATATATTTTTACCATTTACCATTTTACCTTTGCATTGAAGACGTTTTACCCACTTTTGCCCTAGTTTCTCTAGAGCAGATTACAGGAGATATGGGAGGCCAATCGACAAGCCATCAGTTCCAAGTAACAACCGAAGCCCTGAGCTCCATTTTCATGCTATTAATTTCTATTTTTAGCCATTTTTTAGGATTTTTAGGGAGGTTTTCGAGAAAAAATTTCGCCCTTGGTCGACATGATTTGTAGGCACGAGATCATGCCAGCCGAGGGTTATTTGCATATCCATCCATGTCGACGAGTGTGACTATTTCTAAAACAAGCACGCCGACGTTGTGGATAGGGAAAAACCATTTTTTCTCAAGAACAGATCATTAAAACTTTAATTTTATGTGCCAAAATTGATGATTGACTCAAATAAATGGCTTTTATAGGAGAGAAATTGTCGAAAATGGTGGATTGGAAGGAAAGAAAACACAAATATGTTGACACCTAGGCATTGAATGATTCAAATTTCCTGGAGGCTTTGAGGGCTTGTGGGCTCCTCAAATTCTTCCTTACACAAGGGATGCGGGCCCGGCTCGAGCTACTTCGATACTTGACAAGCCTTTGGGAAATCAATCATGCGTTTTTGTCATTGGGGACAGGGAGCTGGAGTTGACAACTTCAGATATCTACTTCATCATTGGATTGTCTCACAAAGGTGAGCTAGTGAACTTGTATGGATCACATCTGGTCGGGAAAAGCATATCTTCCCTGCTTGCTGAACATTGTCCTGAGGCCCTGAAATCCAAGAGCGGGAAGACAGAGATTTCTAGTGTGTGGGATTTGACACTGAGGGTGCTTTTGTTGACTATCAACAGAGTGGCCTGGTCCCAGGCAAAACATGAGACTAACAAGTGAAAGTTCCTTTATGCTATTGATTGCATAGCTCCTACGGTCTTCAACTGGGCAGAGGCCATGAAGATGAACATCAAGCGCCAATTGTCTAAGGCCAAGATGGGGAATCTAAAGCAATTTGGCTTTGAGCCAATATTTGTGACCTTTTGCCTAGAACGAGTGCCATTGTTCTAGTATCAGTTTACTAAGGTTGATCCTCCTGCACCACGTGATCCGTGGAGGGCCCGCTGGATTCGTCTGATGCCCAGGATCACTTGGGATCAGTATATTTCATTGTTGGGCATGGAATCCCCCCAAGGCATGTTTTGGGGCTTAAAGCCTAAGTTTTGACAAACTCCATTGTAAATACTCTGCAAATTATGGGTGCGAAGTGCGAAGTAATAATAGAGGCATAGGGTTTCTCACCCTTGTTTTTGTAATGTAGTGTTGGTTTGAAAGATCTACCCATGGTCCGCGGACCATGGGATTGTATAAATAGGGCAAGGCTCTAAGTGTAAGGGAGAAAGGAATCTAATAGAGGAAAAGAAGCATTGAGTCGAAGTGTAAGTTGTGTCTTTGGGTCGTAGAGTAGGAGAAGGCTCTGGAGCTAAGTGGGTAGAGGCCTAATAGTCTACAACTGAGTGCGCGGAACCCTACAGCTGAGTGTGCAGGGTAGGTCATGATCTGTAACCATTGGAAATATTAATAAAGAGAAGTTTTACCATATTTCTGTGTATCTTTTCCTGGTTTATGTATTATTGGGTATGAATTACAAGTTTACTGTTTATCTACTACGTGAACTCATATGAATGTGCTGAACAGGTAAATATAACATAAGGCATCCAGTTGCGCGAAGATATCTAATTGGTATAAGAAGATCAGTAAGATCTCGAGTGTGAATTAGGGAAATAGTGCAAATCGCTGCTCCAGTAGCGGAAAGTCCCATAGCCCCCGATTAGGGCTGCGCGAAGGCCAAGGAAGTGCATGAAGTAACCTACGGGAAGGCACTAACAGTTGGACCGACTTAACCCCTGAGACATCTCAAGGATGCGGAAACCTGGTTCTAACACCCCCCCATACTACTTCGAGTGAGACCTGAGTTCGTGCTCTACAGACTGTTACTGAAAGGGCCAGTAGTACAGGGATTTGTTTGGCTAATTAACTCAGAACTTGGATCAGTCCCCATCAAACCAACAAATGGTTCCGTTGTCGGGAACGACATCTGCAGAGAGATGTCTGATGTCATATCACTGGAATCCAACTAAGAAAGGAATTGAAGATTGGTTGGATAGGAAGATCCACAATTTCACAGTGCAGGAGAACAGGAATCCATGACTATCAAAAGAAGAGTGCTTAGACTGCTACCTATACACATAGATCCACAAAATTTTCTTCACATCTTTCCCTACTGATCTATACGAGTGGATCGTGAAGCTAGAAGATATCCAAGGAAGGTGCAAGATTGACAGACCTATTGTGTGGATTCCATAATTGATGCGTAGAGTGGAAGCATTAGAGGATAAGATCATGCACGTTGCTGATCATTGGCTCGATCAAATTATAGGAGGATTCATCAATGAGTTCATGGTAGATACTTTAGTCAGCTATAGCGAGGCAGAGCAACACTTCCTCAAAGGACCGCAAGGTATGTACGTTAAGTCTTTGAACACTTGGATTAAAAAGATACTATCTGAAAAGCGAGTTATGCGAATACATTGATGTTTGGGGCTACATGAAGTGGGAGAAATTACAGAAACGAAGGTAGTACAGAACTAGAAACTAGCCCCTTGATTTCACCTCCGCGAGGGCATGAGGAAGAGCTCACGAAGGTCTCACCAAGAAGCATGATCAGTTTGATAAGGCAGAGGATTTCTTGCATACCACCCCCACCCATACCACTACCAGTTTCACCATCTTCACCCCCATATTTGCCCATACCACCTCCGCCACCACCACGAGTTAATATGGAGAGCGCGATAAAGTTGTCGGTGTTCAAGGGAGTAGGAAATGAAGATCCAGACCCGTTTTGGTTCATGATAAAAGTTGTATGGGCAGCACAGGGAATTACGGATGACAATATAAAGAAAGAAATGTTGGTCAACGCTCTGCAAGATCTCATGCTGACCTAGTACATTAATCATTCCAATGACAATCTGAATGCGAGAATCGTGAATATCCAAACTGTGTTGACCAGAGAATTTAGCAGGTTGAAGTCAGAGGTGTAGTCAATCATTAGGCTCAAGGATATCACGATGCTACTAGGCGAGACTCCATGGGAGTTGGATCGGAGACTGAAGTGCACAATTCGTGAAGCTAACATGACTTTGACTAATGGACAACACTGCGAATGGTTTGTATCATCATTAATGCCACATTTAAGGATTGCGCTATCACAATAGAGGCTAAAAACTCAAGTTGAGGCCTTCAAGATCGCGATGAGACTATATGAGACCCTGATATAGGATCCTAATGTGGGAGTTCAGTAGATCCACACACAGTTGAAAAGCTTGTGCCTTGAGATGCAGAGTCTGAAACAAGACAAGACGGCTTGCCCAGAGGTGTGTGACGAGGTATGGTGTGTTAAGTGCAAGGGTCAGGGACATGATAAGGACCAATGGACAATGTTCATGAATTACCTCACGGGAGGAGGGCTGATGCCGTTAAGACCAGATGCACAAGCAAGACCTAGTGTGGTGCTTGCACTGTGATGAGCAATTTGTCAAATAAGAGGAAAGCATGCTACAGACAATTTCCATCTATTGCAGAAGTACATGCAGAATTCACAACAGTTGTTTTGTAATTTATGTAGATCAGTGGGACATAATGAGCACACTTGTAGAAGCTATGAACTGATGATGGATAGGACTCTCACCTACAGATTTCAGGCCGAAATGCAACACCCTGACCAGAACACAAGGATGGCATAACCAAATTTTAGGGGCACAAACGAGGCCGAGGTGGAGGAGGACCTAGAAGAGGTCATGGACAGTTGATATGTTAGAATTGTGGAGGTCTAGGTGTTATAGCTCCATTTACCACCCTTGGTATTTGTGATGCTTAATTTATGGCCTAATGCAACCCCTCCTTCCAAACTTGATCCAAATATTTTAAAAATAGTGTTTTATTCCCTGTATGCTTTTTTCCCTGAGATAAAAACATGTACGCACAGGTTAGTCAATACCCAACCCGCATATATGTGTTAAAACAATTTAAAAAAATAAATTTAATTAATTATGGGTGGAGTTCACGGGTTTTACCTGTTAATTACCTCCTAGTTCCCATGGCCCAACTGTTTCCCAACTAAAAAACTAATTGGGAGAAGTATAAATAGACTTCTATGTGAAGGCCTTAAGGAGAGGAGATAGAATTATTATACTGAGATTATCCCCAACTGAGTCTAAAGTATCCCTATGTTTCAAGCACTTCCCCAAGTTTCAGGAAACCATTGTTTCCTTGATTGTTGATATTCTCCCTCTTGTTTGAGATATCATAGTATTGGTTATGGAAAGAGGTTGTTGAAGACTGGGACGGGACCGATCTAGAGGACAGTTCTACTTGGAGCCGGAAGAAGAAGACTTAGGTGAATTCTCTCCGTATTAGTTGTAGCTTTCTATAATAAAAAGAAGCCTTGTCTTGTTCTTGAGATTAAATTTGTTTATGCATCAGATACTATTGTAATTCATGTATGAATGTTATTTTGATGTATAGCTAATCATTTGCTTATATGATATAAAGTTGATTTCATTAAAATTCTTTATCTATATGCTTCTATGTATGTTCAAATTGGCTAATTTGCAGATTCAAAGATCATCAAGAGTTGCAGAGGATCTGAACCCTGCTGGAACTACCCAAACAAAGGGCATCTAGATATGGTCACTATCGCATAATTTGTTTATATAAGCATGTTGCCTAAGTTGTATGAGTGTTTCTTACTGTAGTTTTCTCTTTCTCTAGTGGGATTCCAACCCAAAGCCCTAGGGTACTTATTCCCGTAATAAAATTGGCAACTCCACTAGGGATAACAATCTTTTATTCCTATTTTGGGTTATTCAATGTCAGTCAGGGCTCAGTTCTTAGTTTGCTTGTTGTTACAGTATTATTTGGTCTAGTAGAAACACAAACCTTAAGTCTGATCTTTTTGATCTGGCTTTATTTTTTATTTTTCTTGCAAAGCTTTATATACACACTTTAGTTTGTTTACAGTAGTGTACACACGCTTGTTTCTGTGAAGTGAAACTATGTATATGCAAGTTTCCTTTATCAGAAGTGTGTGTACACGCCTCTATGCTTGAACACAATCACGTATACCATTTTCTTCTGCATTGTTTTTTCAAATTTCTCTGCCTAGAAAGGTTTGTTTCTTGGTTTGTTTGGTCTCTGGATGGTCAATTTCTATCTTTAGAATTTTGTTATTATGTGAACTTACTATTTTAAAATCTCTTTCGCTTTGAAAAATTTTGGCCTAGGTTTTCTTTTGAGAGAATTTTATGATTTTTGTTTTGGCACACAAGACTTCTTGTAGAGGTTCTTGACTGTTTCGGTTCTCTACAACATAAAATTGTTTTCAATCTTAGTGTCAAGCTCAGTTATTGGTTTACTTGCTTTTCTTTCTGTCATTTTGTGGCCTTATGCCTTTTCTTGCTTTTTGAAAGTTTCTTTTTGACATATTTGAAAGTCTTTCTTTCCTGACTTCTTGGTCAGTTTGTCAAAGCTCTTTGTTATTGTTTGGGTCGTTTAGTACAAGTTGAAGACTTTTTGTGCAAGTTTTCATTTGTTGTCAAATTTGTAACTTGCAAAGTTTCCTTGTGCTCTTATTTCAGTCTTTGAGTTTTAAGTGGAATTTAGAGTGCTTTTGAAAAGTTGTTTTCATTGCTTCTTGGAAAAGAAAATTTCTTAAAAAACATTGTTTTTGTTTTCTTTTGCCAAGTTTGATTTTGGTTTCTTTTGATTTTTTAAAAGTAAATTGTGATCTTTTTGGATTTGTCCTTCTTGTTTAGAGAAGATTTTGTATTCAAAATTTGTATTCTTTTCAAACACTTAAGTTGGCTTATTAAGAATTATAAACAATTTCTTTCATTATTTTTTAGAGTAATCTAGGATTTTGCATATTCATTTACACCTTGCATAAGGGTAGTTTTGCATTATAGTATTTTTAGTTTTTGTGTGTGTGAAGTGTATTTTAAGAAAACAAAAGAAAAAAAAAATTGCTTTATAGAAGTTTCGTAGAACCCAAGTAGAAGTCTCTTTTCATCGAAGAACAAACGATTGCATTCATATAAGTTAATTTTTCATTGATTTATTTCGCATCATACAGACACCATTGGTTTCATTTCCATTTATCCCTTTGACTTAAAAGAACAACCATTTAAAATCAAGCGCTTAATAAAATGAACTAGAACTTTTGTAGTCTCATCAGAATACACCAACAAGTTTAGGTTTATTAGGGCCTTGGATTAGGCGAGAGAAGAGTTAACTCTCCAAGGCTGCTCTAAATTGTAAAACATAGAAGTCTGATTAAAGAGCGAAATCCAATAGCGTTAGGGAGACCAGGAAATTTCCGTGACTGGGAGTTAAGCACGAGGGTTAGTGAAGATAAGGACAAGAGATACCCCCTCTCTTACTTGTCGGATCCTACCTCACGACTATTCCACCCGGCTTCTAATACGAGTTGGTGACCATAGTTGCCTATCCTAGGGATCCACACAGGTGGCGGTAGAGGGGAATCCCTTGGCACCTAAGGTTGACATTGTATCACGTTTAGTTGTACTTCTGAGGACACCCTTGCGAAGCTTGGGGGATTGCACCATTGAAGGCTGTTGTCTAGAGGTCAGCATAACTACCTCTGATACCTTCGCTAGTAGGCCTGGGGAGTAATTACCCTAGACTATTTTCAGAAGGCCCTTATTATTAAATTTCTTGTATTTTGGTGTCCAGTCCTAATCATCCAGAGTGGAAATACTTGGAGTTGTTTGATTTCTGATATCTATTTTAGTGAGTGTTATGTGCTCCTAGTTAGCCTAGATTTTAATTTTCTTGAGTCTTTAAGTAGATTTTATAAAAATAGTTCAAAGTGGCTGACTGACCATCTCGATGGTCTTAGAGACTTCATGGGCTTTCACCTACGAGTTCAGAGCCTTCCCCTAGAAGGCATAGGAGCGATTCTACCAGTGGTTTCCAACCAGTGGCAGCAGGTGCATCAGAGATTGATCCTCCGCTTGGGGGCATTACTTCACAAGATATACCTGGTACTACTACAGAGTTAGAGAGGAACACACGAGTTCTTTCTCGAGTACTCTTCTAGTTGAAAGATAGTATTGAAGTAGAAGAGCTCTCAGATTCAATTGCGGCTCCGAATTATCCTCTCCCTCCTGATCATCTAGACGTTTTGTTATACTTTGTAACTCTGAATCACAGGCCTTCGAGCCCAGGTCCACATACATCTATCCCTTCGATGACCACTGCTGGAAGCATGGCATCCATGACAAGTGTTGCGAGCATGCAGACTCCCATATCTGTGCAAGGGGGAGAAACTATTTTCATCCCTTCTAACACTCCTAGCACATCTATATTTGGGTCTACTTCCATTCCGTTGACGAGTGGAATTTCTCAGCCTAATGCATCCAGTTTTTGATTTTTCTCTTTTGGAATCCCCTCTGAAGGTATTCCTTTGGTTCCTTTAAATATACCATCAATCACCTCCACATCCATGATGAGTGGATTGGCTTATTTTTAGGGTTTCCCATTTGGAAGTGGTCATATACCACACTCCAATCTGACATTAGGGTCAATGCCATTTCCTTTTACAAGTCAAGGTAGAAACCACTTTCAGAGTTGGACAAACCCTGCGGTTAGTGGGACAAGAGCTGGGAATCAATTTTCTGGCCAACAAGGGAATGTGTCATATTCCTCAGTTAATTCATTTCAAAGTTTTTCACCCTTTTCTAATGCTCGGAACCCTTCTCAAGGGCTGTCATCTCCCTTCAATACCTCGTTAGGGGGTAACTTCATCGGTTACGGAGGATTTTCAGCAGGAGTTGCTCAAACTCCGAATTTTGCTAGACCACAAGGATCACCTTTTGGTTTAGTAGGTTCTACGAGTTACTTTGGGCAATATGGTGCCTTTCAAAATCTAGGTCATTCTTTTCAGACCTATGGGAACCCCTCCCAGTCTGGATGAAATTCCCAAGGTCCTCCATGACTTCCTTTTCTGGCCATGCTTAATCTGCTAGACTTGACTAAATTGGTGAATGATCCAATTAGGTACAATCTGACTTGGCCTTGGTCCCAACTAAACTTCCATCGAATATTCCAAACTTCGAAGGGAAGAATGGTGAAGACCCAGGAGACCATGTGACCACATTCCACTTATGGTGCTCATCCAACTCCCTGATCGATGATTCGATCAGGTTGAGGTTATTTCAGTGCACCCTAATTGGTAATGTGGCCAAATGGTATATAGAGTTGCCAGGGGGCGCCTTTAATTCTTTTGCTAATTTGGCTAATATTTTCTTGAACCATTTTTAGTTGCCTGTCTGCTATGAAGCCAGAACCGAGCTTCTGGCCAATTTTCATCAAGACATGTCAACTCACATTTCAGATCATATCCAGGAATGGAGATGGAGAAAGAGGCTTATCAAAGCCAAAATTCCACCATAGTTTCATCTCAAATGGTTTCTTAAATTATTACAACTGGAGATCTCTAAGGATGTTTCTCTTTCTGGTGTTTATTCGGAAGAGCGGGCAATTTTTCGAGCCCAGCAATTAGAACTAATATATTCTCAGTCTGGGACTCTTCAGAAAATCCTACCTGATGCTCCTAGATCCAAGGTTGATTTAGCCAAGCCCTCACGCTAATGGTATAGTTGGAGCAATTGACGCAAATACAGTGAACCTTTTGAACCAATTGTAGTAGTTGTCTCTACAAACTGCTTTTTCTAACCAAGTAGCACTGTCTACACCTTCACCTTCCCAACCTACCTTCATAAATGTCGTCCAGAATTATAACCCAAAGGAAATCAACAATCCGATGGGAAGAATAAGGGACTAGGTAAGAAGAAGAACCAGGATGGGAAGGGTAATGTGAACAAGCCCGGCAATGGTGTCGGCGAGGGTAGAAAAGAGTCCAAAAAGAAGGTTAAATTTCCATGCAGGTTATGCAATGGAGATCGTTTGACTCGCTTCTACCCCAAGGTTCAAGATACTCAATGATTGTTAGTGCATCAAGGGTTCTCTACCTCCCAAGTTGTCTTGATTAACCCTTTTTCCCAAGGGCATCAACTACTTTCTAGAGCAAACTCGAACGTTGGTACCTCTGTAGGGAGCAACCAGGAAGGGGAAATTCATCAAATGTTTATATGATGAACTCTCATGTTGATGTTGCCACACGAGCATGCGATTATGGTGAAATGGAAACATCTAAGGGTAAATCTGTTCCCGAAACCACAGGCCCACTTCATATTGAGCAACCGTCTGCTGAGTCTATACCTCGAATACCGAAAGGTTCTGCAAAGTGCTTGACTATTAACCGTAATGCTAGGGCAGCCTAGAACTACTCGATTGCAGAATATCTAGCCCAAAGTCCTTGGGCTATGTCTACATTGGAGGTACTCCAGTCATGTCCTGCTCAGAGAAGTTCTTTGCGTTCGACAATCAGGGCAGTCAATCCAAAAATTTCTTTAGTGCTCACTTTTTATATGTTGAATATCAAAAGGAGACTTCCTCACCATATGCCTTTCCTGATAAAGTCCACTTACCGAAAAACAAATATTTTTCAAACAGTTATAGATGAGGGAGCTTCCACATGCGTAATGTCTATGTCATGTTGAAAGGCCATTGGATCGCATTGAGATGTTCCTTCACTGACTCTATTAACAAAATTTGATGGTCATTCTCATAGGCCACATGGAATTATCCCCGCTTTTCCTATATGTGTTGGAGGAAAGGTCATTAATATTGAGTTAGAAATCATTGATGCCAACCTAGATTACAACCTCCTGTTAGGAAGGAATTGGATTTATGATATGGATGCCATAGTTTCATCTTTATTTTGCATCCTTTTTTCCCTCATGAGGGGAGAATTGTTAAAATTGATCAGTTTGATTATTCTCCAGGAGACTCTCGTGCAACTTCAGATTCTACCATTCCATTGGTGGATAATCCTTGTCAACCTATACAGAATTTAGGAGTTGGGATGTACTCTTCCTTGATGGGTGTATTTGAACTTCCCCCTCCTACAGCTAGAATCGATGTAATTTCATCCTCCAAGGAGCCTTCACGAAAAGAGTTCTTTCAAACTCGTTATTTTTCGGGCCCTTGGACCTTACCTTCATCTACGACCACATTAGATGGAGAGAAGGTTGGTGGAATGACATTTCCTATGTCTGGAACAGAACTTAGCTATCAATCTATCATTAACTCTGCAGACAACCATCCCATTCCTTTTTCAGAGGAGGAGTTAGATGGTGATGTGGCTCTAGCTTGGACCCTTGATTCTACTTCTGCTCTGGATTGCTTAGATATAATTTTACCATCTGACGAAGCAATTTTAGAAGCGATAAAGGGTGTAGATTGAACTTGAGAAGATTTACATCATCGTTCATATTTTCGTCCTCCTTTGCATGAAGTTGAATCTAGGTTCTCCAATCTGCTTACTAGCAAGGTTTGTACAGTTTCAAACCCTTTGGCTCCAACACAACTATCCATCGAAGGTAATATGTCGATTAGCTCAAGCACTGCACCTATAAACATCTCTAGGAACAAGTTGGTGGAGCCCCCAGATGAGCTCTACCTTAAGAAGTATTTTGCTTAGGTTCTGGCCGAGAAATTGCTTGTTTGTATATATTGTATTTTTGTACATATTTTGTCGGGCGGTTTGTGATATCGACATTTTTTTTATCTGCTTTGGCAGTTGTTGATGGATGACTTGGTATATTTCGAATTCGCCAATGGTTCTAGTTGGCACACTCAGAATCTTGCTTCCACAACTTGGGTGATTTATTATCCATCTAGCCAGATGATGGTGTCAAGGGGAGTATGTATTGGTCCTATTTCAAGTAACATTGCTGAATATACTGTCGTTATTAATTTACTATCTGAAGCGATTTCTTATGGAAATGATTCATTGGTAGTGTATCTTGACTCATAGCTGGTAGTGTCACAATTAAATAACATTTATCGGGTTGGGGATCGTTATTTATATCACCAATTTTTGAGAGTTAGTGTTGCAACGATCATTTGTTTATATTACATATGTGCACATTCCACGATCTGAGAATTCATTAGCGGACTCTATCGCTAATCAAGCATTAGATTGGCATATCAATCATTCATCAAATTAAGCAAACATAAAAAATTTGGATCTGTATATATATCATAAAACTGACTGTGTAGAGATAAAGTGTTCAAATAATAATATACAAAATTGGGACGAAATTCTCATAATCATGTTCAGTCTATCTATCGACTCGGCTGAGGACGAGAGGCTAAAAAGTTAACTACTACATTGGCTACATGCCGAAGTATGTGGACCCAGTCCCGTGGTACTCCTACCACGTGACGCTACATATCCTCAGGTAGATCCTCTATGGTTATCATCGGTCACAGCCAACCCGCATGTATGCAGAGTTGGATTTTTTGACATGAATTCCCACAGTCAAATCTTAGTGAAAACTTCTAAAAATTATCACAAAACATTGCAAACATGATTTGAGGGTTACCTGACGGCTTTGAAACGATTTGAATGGTCCAATTCTTCAGAGGCAAGTTTGCTCCTTTTTGATCCACAACTCTTTTCCAAACAAAAATGAAACTTTTGTGAGTCCAAAAGTCAATATATAGCTTTGAAATTTCAAGATTTTTTATCAAAACTTGATTTTCCGTCTCATGAATTTTTGACTTGTGGGCTTGGATTATCGAGAATGGGTTATTATTTCAAAATATTTTGGACACTTCTTCGAGATCTTATTTCGGTCCCATGACCATTGACCTATCATGGCATGTACCATTCACTCACTGGCATATAGGTTAGGGAAAACCATTTTTTCCATTGCATCTTGCGTACTAGCCTCTGTTCAGCGATACATTAGCCATAGGGTCGACTCCATTGTGTCTTGGTTAGCAAACCATGTTCACTCGCCAATTTTTAAATCATGATGCGATGGTAGAGCCATCCTTTACATGGGCATCATAGTTAGAACCTCACTAACCTTGGTTGCCCATGCTGCTATACTGAGTAGGCTCAGGATTCCTCTTTAGTCCCTCCATGACTTGTGCATTGAAGACACATTCTCCTTGTTTCTACACTTACTTCTAGCCTTATACCCTAGAGGCTCCTTTGTGTTGAGTTGTACTGTTGCATTGCATTTTGACTATTTGCACCTTTTGGCCTTGAGTCGGCTTCACTTGGACTCGTGTTTAAGCCACTTATTTAACCATGTCTTCTGTAAAATGAACCATGCAATCATTTAGCTTCTGCAACTTGACACATCCTTTGACCCATGGAAGGAACATCCCTTTGAGTGTCCTTGACCAATTTTGCCTCCCTGCACTGAGCATAGCATTGTTCCCATCCGAGGAACTAGATCATCTGTTTCTTTGACACTCATTCTTCCACTGTACCATAGCATTCTTTTATTCTTTTTTCCAGCTTAAAGAAAAAGACAAAAAATTTATATATTCAAAAAAGAGTGGGAACGGGACAACATTTACATATATTTTTGGTATCTAGAGTCAGTCATACCGCCCTTGAATAAAGCACTCAAAAGAAAATCTCTCCTCCATTTTGGGTGGGATTTAGTTTGACTTAGGTACACCTTAACCTTGTTATTGAGTTAGTTCTCCTCCAATTGGTAACCTTTTCCAATAATATGGAGAGTTCGCTCATGCCTCCTGCATAACAAACTTATACAGAGTTATCACATGCTGCCATATAGTCATCATCGAGTCGTGATTTTGTTCAAGGGAAGTAAGCCTGAGTCGGCCTCTCTACGGTGTCTCTTGACCTATTTTTCAGTCGGCCATCCCTGGTTTTTAGTGTCATGTTTGTCATCACATCAATTATATTGGTCCTTTGCTCGTGCCGGTTTGAGAAGGTCTCCATTGACTTCTTGCTGGTGGGTCTTGTCCTTATCGATGACGACATATTGCTCTAAGGGTAGGTCTAAAGCTACACCCTGGCCCTATTTTCATTATTGATAGGTCACCTTGTGCTCAGCATCGATCAGTATCATGGGTCATTGACTGAGTGGTTTCCCTTGTCTTCGACATCAGCTTTCATTATCACACATTGGGATTCGTGCAATGCCTTGGTTTCCATTTGACCCTATTGGTGGATTCCTTGCCTCTGTGCCAGCTTTCATTATTGGTTGGTTCAAAGGATTTCTATCGTGTGCTAGCTACATCTTGTGTATGCTAGAAACATGCTTCGGTTGGGTTACTACATCTTTTTCATCTGATTCCTTCCACATTATTCGCCTACGGGTTACACTCGCGCTAGATTGATGAAGGGTGCCTTAATGCCTTCCTTCTAGCGGATCTTTTCCTATCGACTACGACTCATTGCTTTGGGACAAAGATCTAGAGTCCATTTCGCAGTACCTTGGGGTTGTAGTCATTAGTGGTAGATTCCTTCACTATCAACAGTGGGAAACCATCATTGTCCCCTCATTGATAGATTCTTTTAGGTGTTCGACTTCAGGTCGTTCATTTGCACTTGTTAGATTGTACTGGGTACCTTGACTCTCATTATCATTATCAGTGAGTAGTCTCATGTTTGTTAACGGTATACATCTGTCAGGCCATGTAGTAACTCCATAAGGCAAAAATGATTCGTGTGTTCTATTCCATTAGGTCTGTCTTCATTATATACATGAGGGAGAGATTGTTCAGTTCATCTCCCGATGACTGTTCATATTTCTTATTTATCTATTTACATAAATTCACCCAATCACAAGGATTAGGTGTCAACATTCCCCCCCTTAATCTGAAGGGATGTTGGTGAGTCCAAGCATCATTCTGAATCGTTCAAGCTTTTCTCTTTCCAAGCGCTTTGGTGAAGATGTCTGCAATTTGCTCATTTGTGGAACAATGATGGAGATGGATTGTTTTGGCCTCAACATGATGTCGAATCAGATGATATTTAGTATTGATGTGCTTCGTTCGATCATGGAACTTTGGGTTCTTGGCCAACTTTATTGCAGAGGTATTGTCAATCATGAGTGGAGTTGATTGTACTTGTTTTACCTGCAAATCTTCAAGAATTTTCTTGAGCCACATAATTTCTTTTGTTGCTTCAGCTGCTGCCACGTATTCTACTTCTGTTGTGGAATCTGCTAGAACTAATTGTTTGCGTGATCTCCAGGAGACAGCTCCTGATCCAAGACTCATAGCATATCCTAAATTTGATACCCCAGTTTCTTTGTCTCCATCGAAGTCTGAATCATAGTATCCAATCAAGCTGAAGTCGTCCACCTGTGTATACTTGATTCCAAAGTCTTGAGTTCCCTTCAAGTACCATAGAACCCCTTTTGCACCAGACCAATGTCCCTCACAAGGCTTTTGCATAAACCTAGAGAGGATTCCAACAACAAACAAAATATCTAGTCTGGTAGTAGTTAGGTAGTTGAGACTTCCTACAAGTTGTCTATACTTTGTTGCATCCTCAAATTCTTTTCCTTCAATAGATGTGAGCTTTAAGTTTTGTTCCATTGGAGTAGTAAGAGGATTGCACTCTGTCATGCCAACCCTATTCAACAGATCTCCAATGTATTTATTTTGAGAAAGAAATATGGACTTCGGATGTTGGGTTACTTCAATGCCAAGATAATAATGAACATAGCCCAAATCAGTCATTTCAAAATTTTTCCCCAATTCCTTCTTTATGGATGCAATGTAGCTTTCATTGTTCCCTGTCATCAAAAGATCATCTACATATACCACAAGATATACAACTGTTTTGCCAACTTTCTTGACAGATAAAGTTGCATCATCAAGATCAAAATGTTTGAAATTGAGTTTCAGAAGATGCTCAGTTAGTTTTTCATACTACCAGGCTCGTGGTGCTTGTTTGAGGCCATACAAGGACTTCACAAGTTTGCATACTTTATGTTCATGTCCTTTCACAAAAAATCCTTCAGGCTAGGACATAAAAACATTCTCTTTTAGATCTCCATTCAAGAAAGCAGTTTTTACATCCATATGATGGACTTTCCAACCGTTCTGAGATGCTAGTGCAAAGAGTGTCCGGATGGTAGCCCATTTTGCTATGGGGGAAAAAGTATCCTCATAATTGACCCCTTCCTTCTGTGCAAAACCTTTTGCCAAAAGCCTAGCTTTGTGCTTGTCAAGTGAGCCATCAGCTTTATACTTGTTCTTGTAGACCCACTTGCAGCCAATTGGTTTGGTTCCTGATGGAGGATCAACTAGCTTCCAAGTGTTGTTCTTTATGAGGGCATCATACTCCTTTTGCATCGCTTCTTTCCATTTATCATGATAAGAAACTTCTTTGAAGGAAGTTGGTTCAAAATCTGTAGACAAGTTCAATTCACAATCATAAGAAACATCCATATCAACAGGTGAATTAGAGTCATCTACATCACCTCCATTTTGCCGGTTTGAATTTCTG
>APFE030205484.1:74335-112960 GCA_000404065.3 Pinus taeda | reverse complement strand
GAATTTAATTGCATGTTCAACGAGTGCCTACAGTTAAAAAAATAATTTTCTTCTTTTCCCTCCAAAATTCACAATTTTTATTTTATTATTTTAATTATGATATTGTTATTTTTCTTTAGGAAGCCACTTATAGGCCAAAATTTCCTCCCCAATCCACCACTTCATAACAAACATTCTTGTTCACAACAATAACAACTACATGTTCCAATTCCTTAGTATGAAATGCCACATAATTCATAAATGGCTCAATAGTATACCAAGATGATGGCCACCAACTACAAAATATATATATATTTTTTTTATTTCTGTAGGTAAATGAGTTACATTGTCCTATAAAGGATGGGTTTACATCCAACTACTCAATGGTACTCTTAGAATGGTCATGTAAATTACATTCAAACTAGGAAGTTGCCCTCAAATTTTTCCAACATATGTCGTTGTGGGATTTCATAAATACGTCATTCCTCCATTGGACCAAACCCAACCAAATCATGTACCAATTCCACCAATACAATTCACTAACAAGGAAAAAAATATCCCTTAAGATAGATTGAGCATTGACTATACATAAATCCCAAGGAATGGCCTTAACAAGGTCTACCATTAACATTGGTAACATTGAACATAAAGCTTGATATTTATGGCAATGTGATATGCCATTACTATAGAAGGAATGTGAATCTCAGTATCATTCTCTTTTAAATGCTATAAAAAATGAAATATTCTACCTATATCTTACTACAAAAGAAAATAGAAACCCACTTATGATCTTTATCACTTTTACAATTATAACATCCAACCTCAAACTATAACTTGATTTACCATTTTCTGATATCAAAATTCTATATTTTCTTTATTCTTCTTTGTCCATATTACTTTTTCTACTACATATAGAGATGTCATTAGAGATGTAATTTTAATTTATTTCCATTTTATAACAATTTGTTTATCAAATACTTGTTTATTTCTTGAACTAAATAATTGGGTTATCACTTAATTCCTTTAGTTAAGCAATAATTAAATATTAATCTATTATTGATAAAGAGAACATCAAAATATGAATTTAAACTATATTATATTGTTACTCTAATTTTGATTATGATAAAGAACATCAAAATTATAACATGTTATTTAAAAACATATTATTATTATGTTACTCTAAATTTGACTATACGGGTCATAAATGACAAATTATTCATGAAAAAAATAAATTTAAATATTAATATCTCCAATTCAATTTAATGAAGTTTTTAGAATATTATTAGTTAAATTTTAAAGTATCTCATCTCAATTTAATGAAAGGTTTTAGAAGACAATATTTAGTTTAGTTAAACCCTTCACCCTAGTGTAATGAATTTTATTTTCTTTATTAATATTTAATATTAAAAAATATTTATAATAATTAATATCTCATAAAAAATAATAGTTATAATGGAAATAGCAATTATTTATAAATATTAACATTTAAATTTATTAAACATAATATTTTTTTCTAATTAATTCTCATAGAATCAACGTCAATTTCTAATTATGAAAATCTAATTATGAATGCTGATTGGTGTGACTCAGGTGAAATGTTTACATATCCTGACATGGCCATTTATTTGTAGTAACAGGTTAATCCGAGTCGTAACAAATTTGAGAGGTTCAGAGGAATTATTAATGAAATGAATGCTTCTTTAACTTGGCAGCAATATTACCGTTATTATTCGAGAATGATAAGTATATGGTGCAGATGAGATGACGAGGGTAGCCAGCTTTTACTTCACTACAAACAGTTATCCGTTATGTCGCGTTCAGATACAAATATCTAATCAGATAATGGAATCCAGTGAAAAAAGAACGCCATCTCTGCATGCAACTTAGCTGCACATGCATTCCACTGAGAATAGACCTATGAGACCAGGCAAGTCAGAGGAACGTCACCCATCTGCTCAGATATTGCCCAGGTTCATTCAATACTGTCCAAAAATTTATGTGACAGTGACACTCAAAATTCTAAAACTCTACCACTATAGCCCAAATTTCTAAAAATTTCAACCAGATTCTAACCTACTCTCTCTATTTGTCTGTACGTGATGAAATCATGAGGACCTGCCTGCCATGACAGATTCCTAGAACAAGAGATCCTACGAGAATCGGCACGTTTGGCACTATAAGACAATGAACCGAGTTCTTTTCAGCGTACAAATAGAGCACAGTCGCCACATACTCACAAGAGGCCAAACTTCATATTATCTCGGATCTCCATAAATCATATTTAACTTCAAATTCTCCCGGACATTGGCTGCTCTCCTTAGATGTCGATTTTCTGTCACGTATTTCAAAAGTAGAATTGGTGAATTCGATATAATATTATAATATAATAAATATATATATAGAATGATACCTCTTGATTTCATAAATAAATAAGTTTAACCTGGAAACACTTGTAAATTTCGATTTGGTCAGTTCATTATTACTTACATATTAGTGTTTTTATCTTTTTTCAGGTTTAAGATATTGTTTTGCTTTATGGGAAGATGTAATGTATTTGAACATGAGGAGATGTTGTAAAATATTATGCGAATATTTGATTCATGAATTACATAATATAACAAAAAAATATTTCTAAATATAAAAATTATAAAATATTAAATTAAATTATTAATTATAATTATTAATTAAATTATTTGACCTATTAATATTATATAAAAATAAAAATAAATTAATATATAATTATCTAATAATTAAATTTATTTAAAAATTATTTTTAGAAATATATTTTGAGGTTCTTAAAGAGATAAAAATTTTTAAAATTGAAGATATTTAATTCATTAATTAGTTAAATTCAAATTTTTAAATATAATATTCTTATTATTATAATATTCAAATAGCTTAACACACTTCTACATTTACATTATGTATTCTTATAAATTATTTTAATCAAAAAATTATAAAACTCCTTAACATTAAATTGGTGAAAAACATTTATATTTTTACACATGTTTTATTTGGGTAGAGAGATAATGAAATTCCATACTTTTGGGGTGAAAAACATTTATAATGTTACACATGTTTTGTTTACGGGAGAGATAATGAAATTCTATATTTTTGGGTTGGCACACTATTGGAAAATGTCAAACCAGGCAGTAACTCCTCAACCAAAATTGATTCGTATTTTATTCCTTTAGGTAGATCTTTATTATATACATGAGGGAGAGATTGTTCACTTCATCTCCCGATCACTATTCATATTACTTATTTATTTATTTACATTATATTCACCCAATCGTGATGATTAGGTGTTGACATTCCCCCCACTAATCTGAAGGGATGTTGAAGAGTCCAAGCATCATTCTGAATCATTCAAGTTTTTCTCTTCCAAGCGCTTTGGTGAAGATGTCTGCAATTTGCTCATTAGTGGAACCATGATGGAGATGGATTGTTTTGGCCTCAACATGATGTCGAATCAGATGATATTTAGTGTTGACGTGCTTCGTTCGATCATGGAACTTTGGGTTCTTGGCCAACTTTATTGCAAAGGTATTGTCAATCATGAGTGGAGTTGATTGTATTTGTTTTACCTGCAAATCTTCAAGAATTTTCCTGAGCCACACAATTTCTTTTGTTGCTTCAATTGCTACCATGTATTCTACTTCTGTTGTGGAATCTGCTGGAACTGATTTTTTGCGTGATCTCGAGGAGACAGCTCTTGATCCAAGACTCATAGCATATCCTGAAGTAGATACCCTAGTTTCTTTGTCTCCATTAAAGTCTGAATTAGAGTATCCAATCAAGCTGAAGTCATCCACCTATGTATACTTATTCCAAAGTCTTGAGTTCTCTTCAAGTACCTTAGAACCTTTTTTGCAACAGATCAATGTCCCTCACAAGGCTTTTGCATAAACCTGGAGAGGATTCCAATAGAAAACGAAATATTTTGTTCGGTAGTAGTCAGGTAGTTGAGACTTCCTACAAGCTATCTATACTTTGTTGCATCCACAAATTCTTTTCCTTCAATAGATGTGAGCTTTAAGTTTTGTTCCATTGGAGTAGTAAGAGGATTACATTCTATCATGCCAAACATGTTCAACAAATCTCCAATGTATTTCTTTTGAGAAAGAAATATGGACTTCAGATGTTGGGTTACTTCAATACCAAGATAGTAATGAACATAGCCCAAATCAGTCATTTCAAAACTTTTCCCGAATTCCTTCTTTAGGGATGCAATATAGCTTTCATTGTTCCCTGTCATCAAAAGATCATCTACATATAACACAAGATATACCACTATTTTGCCAACTTTCTTGACAAATAAAGTTGCATCATCAAGATCATAATGTTTGAAATTGAGTTTCAGAAGATGCTCAGTTAGTTTTTCATACCAGGCTCACAGTGCTTGTTTGAGGCCATACAAGGACTTCACCAGTTTGCATACTTTATGTTCATGTCCTTTCATAGCAAATCCTTTAGGCTGGGACATAAAAGCATTCTCTTTTATATCTCCATTTAAGAAAGTAGTCTTTACGTCCATTTGGTGGGCTTTCCAACCGTTCTGAGCTACTAGTGCAAAGAGTGTCCGGATGGTAGTCCATTTTTCTGTGGGGGCAAAAGTCTCCTCATAATCGACCCCTTCCTTCTGTGCAAAACCTTTTCCCACAAACCTAGCTTTATGCTTGACAAGTGAGACATTAGCTTTATACTTTTTCTTGTAGACCCACTTGCAGCCAATTGGTTTGGTTCCTAATGGAGGATCAACTAGCTTCCAAGTTTCGTTCCTTATGAGGGCATCATACTCCTTTTGCATTGCTTCTTTCCATTCATCATGAGAGGCAGCTTCTTTGAAGGAAGTTGGTTCAAAATCTATAGACAAGTTCAATTCACAATCATAAGAAACATCCATATCAATAGGTGAATTAGAGTCATCCACATCACCTCCATTTTGCCGGTTTGAATTTCTAGTTCCTATATTTCCAACTTCATCAGGATGAACACTTTCAAGTGTCTTTATCAGCCACTTTGGGGGGCCTTTTTCAAATGGTCCATGCTGCTCTGTTGATTGAGTTGGGACTGAATCAAGATTGAGTCTCCCAATTCTTTCAATCACATCACTTAAAGCATCATCCATTGTTGGAGTTTCATGCGGGGGAGAGTGTTCTTCAGAATAAGATTCCACATGTTGATCTAGTATAGGAATCCCCCCTTCAAGATGTGGAATCTGATTATCAAATTCATGAAATGATTTTGCTTTTGCGATTCTATCCAAGCGATCAAGTTGCCACTCAACAACATTGTCAGTTTTGGATGATTCAAGAAAAATTACATCTCTAGATACAACAAACTTCTTATTTAATTCATCATAGAGGCGCTATGCATTGGAGGTGTTTGAATACCCCAGAAAGATACACTTACGACTTCTAGCACCAAGTTTGTTTCTATGTACCTTTGGTATCAAGGCATAACAGGTGGAACCAAAGACCCTGAGGTGCTTTACTGAAGGAACATGTCCATACCACATTTCATATGGAGTCTTGTTTCTTATAGCATTAGATGGACATCTATTCTTTATATATGCAGCACATAGAACAGCATCAGCCCAAAACATTATCCTTACATTTTTGAAGAAGAGCATGGATCGTACCATATTTAAGATTGTCCTATTCATTCTTTCAATTACACCATTCTATTGGTGATTATAAGGCACAGTTGTTTGATTTTTTGATCCCATGTTGGCGAAGATAGTTTTCAAATTCATTTGATGTGTATTCTTTTCCATTATCAGTGCGAATATACCCAATATGAGATTGTGCATCATTTTCAATCCATTTATGAAAATTGTTGAATGTTTGAAAAGCATCAGATTTGTTCTTCAATAAATAAACCCAACACATTCTGGTATAGTCATCAATAAATGTCATGATATATTTATTTCCATTTGCAGAAGGAACAGGAATTGGACCACATAAATTTGAATGAATGAGTTCAAGTTTTCTATGTTCTCTTTAATGTGAATCATCAAAATACCATTTGCTATGCTTTCTTAGAATGCAAGCATCACATTGCTTAAGTTTCCTAGGAATTGTAGGCAAACTAGCAACACCATTTTTCTTCAATAAGCGGAGATTGTCATAGTTCAAATGTCCAAATCTAGCATGCCATAATAAACTTGATGGAAGTGTACCTTCTTCATGATGAGAATTGTATGAGAAATGTTGTGCACGAGCAGAGGTTCCTTGCAGCTTAAGAAGCCTTTCTTCTTCTATTCCCCTCATGACAAGTGAGTGGTCAGATGCTTTTCTTACCTCAAGCTTGCCATCAAACATATGAATGGAGTGACCTTGTTGGTGGATGTGGACCAAGGACAACAAGTTTCTCTTGAGCTATGGGAGATATAGAACATGATGCAGAAGAAAGTCTGGAAGACCAGGCAGTTTAAGCCTGATTTTGCCAAGCCCTGATGGCTTGATTTTTTATTGGTCTACAAAGTATACTGCTCCATCAACATTGTCAATGAAATCTTCAAAAAAATCTTTTATATGAGTCATGTGGCAAGTTGCTCCTGAATCAAGCAACCAATCATTTTTCCAAGAAGCAAGTGAAGCATTAAATAAATCTTCATTTACTCCAATGTTACATTGTGCCACAACATAGTGAGCGGATTCAGGTGCTTTACCTTTGTCTGTATCATCAGTTTTACCTTTTTGTTGGTTTCTTTTCCGCTCAATTTTGTCCCATGGTAGCTTTCATGTAGAGGCATCATGTGATCCATTTCTTTTGCACTGTATGCAGTGCAAATCTTCCTTTTCTCCTTGAGAATGTCTGCCCCCCTACCTCTGAAATATCTTCCTCTTCCTCTTCGACCACCTCTTCCTCTTGTAGAATCTTGAGCAGGATGCTTTTCTTTATGAGCAAGTTACACAGCCTTTTCAAAAGATTCAGGGGTTGTCTTCTTTCCAAAAGCTTTCTCTCTTTCAGCAAACTTTTTCACAAGAGAATCAAAGGTTATATCTTTGAGATTTCCATTTGCTTGCAATGACTCAAGGTAATTGGAGTAAGTAGGATAAAGTGCCTTGAGAAAAGTGATAAGAAGAATATCCAATTCAACCTTAGTGGATTTGATATCATGCATTATAGACTTTACTTCAGATGCAAGAGCAAGAGGATCATTATTTTGCAGCTCAAGAGTGAAGAGTTTAATCATGAGTTGAACAACTTCAAGTGCAGAATGTGAGTCATAGAGTTCTTTCAGCTTTTGTAAGGCTTCAAAGGCAGTTGAATATGATGAAATATGGCAACTCACCTCTTCATTTATAAATGTTGCAATTAATGCATAAGCTTTGTTGCTCTTGTTTTCCAAAATGATGAGCTCTTTGTCTGAGGTAGGCTGTACTGGTTCATTGTCTCCATCTCCGACACACACTCCTTTCCACAACTCATTGAAAATGAGGGTGTGTTTTATCATCCGGGACCATTCAGGATAGTTGTCCTTGCTAGTGAGAACTATTACCACCATGGATATGATTGAATACATTCTGTAAAAAAAAATTCTTCTGATAGAAAAATATTTCTGCCAATATACAATAAAATTTTTCTTCTGGTGGTAATTTTTTTTTTTTTTTTTTTTTTACAATCGAAAAGGGCATTTTCTCCATGTACAATCTTTGTCTTTAAAGAAAATATAAAACATAGATCAGCTATGCATTCTCAAAAAAATTTCAAATTTCATCCTCATCATTTTTCTGCAACGTTCTTGAATTGTTTTACATGAAAAGGCAACAAAGCTATTTGAATTTGGTCTTCACCAATCTAATCTCAATGTATATACTATAAACTTCAATACAATACATGACATATCCACACTAGAAGTAGCACTCAGCTCCACCTAACACTCAAGATTCATGTCGGATTCATCTCCTTTGATGTCGGCCCCCTTATATGCCAACCATCATCTATATATATATATATATCTATATATCTATATCTATATATATATATATATATATATATATATATATATATATATATATAATATATATATATATATAAATGAAATTTGATATCAATATCATATGCAGTTCTGAAAAATATACCATACACTAATGCAGAGAAGAAAAAGAACAACGAGGAGCACTTGAAAACAGTTCAAATCTCATGAACTTAGGCCAATTTTATGTGAAAAACTTCAAAGCATCATTTACACAACAACGTTCTTCAGGCCAATGGGCGAAGACCTCGCAACAAACAACGAACCTTTTGAGATTGGGAGACGAACAGTCAACGTCCCTCCGAGCACATGTCGAATTCCTGAAAATAGTGCCATTTCCGCTGTGGGCATTACGGTTTGAGTGGGATTCTAACCAGATTCCTACCACAGAAATGCTCAATGTGAATGAGCTTTTGAGATTGGTTAGTTGGCCAGCGTTAAAGAAATACCGGAGCATATACGCTTATGACTGGAAGCTAATGACTGATATCAGTAAGAATCACCTCAGGGAAAGGCCTCTTTAATTTTCATATTAGTGTCTCAAAGACCAAAGACTGAACCGATCAAAATAATAGAGAGACAGAAATACAGATTGAAATGATTCCTCAAACGGACTGTATGGGCTTACGATAATGGCGGAAAACGTTTATGGACAGTCCAGAGAGCCAAAGAGCGCTAATTGTATGGAGGAGCAGCACAGATAGTGTCAAGAGCAGCTAATTATATGGAGGAGCAATGCAAGTAGTGTCAGGAGCAGCTAATTATATGGGCAACTAATTGTATGGAGGAGCAGCGCTTCTATATGGAGAGCAGACTAGGGAGTTACAAGGGTCATAAGAGCTAAAAAAAGGAGTTGGCTCTGATACCATGTCAGGCCAAGCAGTAACTCCATAAGGAAAAAATGATGCATGTGTTCTATTCCATCAGGTAGGTCTTCATTATATACATGAGGGAGAGACTGTTCAGTTCATCTCCCGATGACTGTTCATATTTCTTGTTTATCTATTTACATAAATTCACCCAATCACAAGGATTAGGTGTCAACAACATCAATGACCAGTAATCAAACAATTTCTCATGTGGTCGGCCTCAGATCATTTATTCCCATTGTGTAGAAATGTACCACAGCGGTTGGTGAAGACCTCAGGTTGCATCAACATGTTTTGGCTCACTTGTTAGTTGCTCATGTTACTACTAGTCGACATCATCCACCTTACATGTTGCAGTCCTTCACATAGACATCTTATATGTCGGCATCTAAGTTGTGATGTAGTATCATTTTATTCCATCATGTTCATTTGGTACTATTGGGATCAGTTTTTGATATCAGTGATCAGCTTCATCTTTCAGCTTCATTGATCATCTTCTTATATGTGATATTCAGACATGTACTTTTTCAATCACGATCAGATGATCCATTATCTACTTTATGTTCTTTATACTTGTATACATAGTGGATCCGCTTGTACTTGGTATGCAGACATGCTTTGCTTTCTCTAAGCATGAGTATGCCCGCCTCAGACACCAGTTTCTTTCTGATCTCGTTTTGATGGCTTGGCAGGCTGAATTCTGGTGAAGTCCTTCTTAGTCTCGACAGGATTCCTATCCATATACTTAATACATTTCGGCCATCATGTACCCCTTATGACCTCATATATTAGGGGGCATCTGTTACAACTCCATTTACCACCCTTGGTATTTGTGATGCTTATTTTATGGCCTAAAGCAACCCCTCCTTCCACACTTTGTCCAAATAATTTAAAAACAATGTTTTATTCCCTATACGCTACTTTTCCCTGAGATAAAAGCATGTACACATGGCTTAGTCAATGCCAACCCACTTATATGTGTTAAAACACTTAAAAAAAAAAAAAATCCTTAATTATGGGCGGAGTTCATGGATTTTACCTATTGATTACCTCCTAGTTCCCGTGGCCCAATTGTTTCCCAACTAAAAAACTAATTGGGAGAAGTATAAATAGACTTCTATGGGAAGGCCTTAAGGAGAGGAGATATAATTATTATACTGAGATTATCCCTGACTAGGTCTGAAGTATCCTTGTGCTTCAAGCACTTCCCCAAGTTTTAGGAAACCCTTATTTCCTTGATTGTTGATATTCTCCCTCTTGTATGAGATATCATGGTATTGGTTATGGAAGGAGGCTATTGAAGACTAGGACTGGATGGATCTGGAGGTCAGTTCCGCTTGGAGCCAGAAGAAGAAGACTCAGGTGAATTCTTTCCGTGTTAGTTATAACTTTCTACAATAAAAATAAGCATTGTCTTGTTCCTGAGGTTAACTTTGTTTATGCATCAGATACTGTTGCAATTCACGTATGAATGTTATTTTGATGTATAACTAATCATTTGATTATATGATATAAAGTTGATTTCATTAAAATGCTTTATCTATATGATGTTATGTATGTTCGAATTGGTTGATTTGCAAATTCGAAGATCATCAGGAGTTACAGAGGGTCTAAACCTTGCTGGAACTACCCAAACAAAGGACATCCAGGTATGGTTGCTATCGCATAGTTTATTTATATAAGTATGTTGCCTGAGTTGTATAAGTGTTTCTTACTATAGTTTTCTCTTGCTTTGTTGGGGTTCCAACCCAAACCCCTAGGGTACTTATTCTCGTCATACCAGGAGATTATTCCCATGATTGTATGAATCTGATGCATCCCTCATGCTTGTATTTTACATTGTTTGATCATGAGATGGAGGATTGTCCCACACTAATAGCAAGGTTTCACGACAAGGGAGCGGTCCAACCTCCCCTGACTCAGAACCTACAAATGATGAGGTCTGAGTCGTGCGAGGAAGACCCTAATGTGAACATTGTGCTCCGAAGTGGATTTATGACAAGGGATGAAAAAGGCAAGTAGCCTGAATATAGGACTTGGGTTCGCAAGGCTCCGACAAAAGAACCAGAGTTTTATTTGGAGCGCACTAAGGAAACCTTCATGGAAGCTAGGAAGAGCTTTGCTAATGCCTCCACTTCAGGAAGCAAAGACAAACTAGAGCTGGAAATGGACCCATCGATGCTCACAATGTTCCTCGAAACATGCATGAAGTTGTTGTGCAGAGCAAGCTTGTAAAGGGACTGTAGGAATCATAAATAGATGCGTTGGGACTGCATTAGGAGAACTGCATGTAGTCCAGAATATTAGAAAGCATGCGATGAGGACGGGAAGAGAAATGAGATTGACGGTGCAGATTGGAGAATATGAGATGGACCAAGTGATTTTGGACCTAGGATCGGACACGAACATTCTACCAAAGCTGACATGGGAGCACATGGGAAGGCCTACACTACACTGATCTCCTATCCAACTATGAATGGTGAACCAAAAAAAGATCCTACCAATGGGAAGATTGCGATGGATCACCGTGGATATTGAAGTAGCTAGCGCTCTGGCAGATTTTGAAGTGATAGAGATTGTTGATGATAGCAATCCCTACCCTGCACTATTAGGGATAGATTGGGCCACTGACATGAATGGGGTGATAAATCTGAAGAAGCGCAAGATGATTTTTGAGAAAATGTCTATCCACGTAGTCGTACCTTTGGACCTTGTAGAAGGATCAGGCTACACAAAGCCAGTGTGTGACTATGAAAGTGACGACGACTTGGACTACATCTACAAGATAACTATGTGAGAGCAAGACTAGGTAAATCCCACCACCGATGGACAAATCTCCTGGGAGAGTGAAAGCTCCTGTACATCGGATTTGGACAAGGAGATAGAGCCATGGCAGAACCTGTTACTCGAGATAACCATGCTGAACTGTAACATGATGACGAGATCATTGCATTGAGTATCAATAGAGGTAATGGATATGCCTACGTATGATGCGTTAAGTGAGGTAGATGCCTTCCTGAACAAATTTGAAAGAGAAGTGTCAGAATAGCAATTTTTCAAGGCTTTGAAATGGTTATTGCGTGCTATGCCTGCGAGGTCTTTGGGCACGCACCAAGGAACCTTTAGGGACTGGCGCGAATGTAGGCAACTAATGTGCATATGATTTGGGAAGCCTCAGATGCAATTAATAGAAAGATTATTAGATGAAACAATCTGCGTGCACACCTGTCGAAATGGATACAGGCATATGTTCCAAAACCTGTGCAGATGCACACAGACTTCACGTTAGGGGACACAATCAATAAGCATGTGTAGGTAAGGAAATTGCATAATGCCCCCTCTGGTTGGAATGACAGAATATGGAAAGCGCAAGTGTGTAGAAGGTTATCCACACAGTAGCCTTCAATGAAGTGTGCAAAACACTGAACAAGGTATATAATGCGCAGCAGACTGATTGGGACTTGTGCGTACCACTGGTTCTGTGGGCTTATAGGACAGCTGGAACCTTATACAGGTGGTGCAGCCACCTAACTAGCTATGGGAAGTATAGTCTTAGCACTCCAGGTAGCTGGAAGGAGGTGTGGGACAATAAACTGCTCTGCCTAGGAGCTCCGCGATGTTGGAGTTACATGCAGGAACAAAGTGTCACAAGGTTCCCGACTGCACAAGGGGGGTCGCACTGTTGTGCGGATTGGCTAGAAAGTGACCGTTGGAGTCACTATTCACAATGTGATGCTCAACTTGAGTCCAAATGGAGCGGGTGACAGGAATTTAAGACACACTTTATGGGCAAGATTTGCGAAAATCTACTGCCAAGGGAGCACTAATAAACCGGATCTGGCGGTAATCGTCGAATTCAAATTTAAAAGGCGCTATAAATTACAAAGGGTTGCCCAACAAACAACACTTGGTCATTTGCGAATTGAGCTATTGTATGCCCCACGTATTCTGAGCCGAGATCTGTTTTCCTTATGCCAAGCATTGATTGAGCCCTTGATTGAGAGATTGAGAGATTTCAGGATGAGAAAGATGGCAGTGTCTAAAGCTAGGGAAATTGCAGAGATGACAGCTGAAGAGGCCGCATAGGCCGTAATCGTAGAAGATTCCCCTAAAGGTGTTGGGACTGTGGCGGAAATCCCTAAATCACCATGCATACCAAGGCTAAATAAAGACAAACAGCCAATGATTCTGGTGCGTGTGTCCCCTCGCAACCCACTACACACCAGATTAACGATGGAAGAAAAAGGGAAAGCAGTTAATTTGGAAACTGACAAGGAGGAAGAAGACCTGGAAGACCTCATAATTGAAGAAGACGAGGACGAGGGCATGGAGGAAGAAACCGAGCCTGCACACCCTACAACCAAGTTGCCTGCTTATAGCCCCCCATAGAAGAGGAAGGAAAAAGTGCCCAAGGACCTCGATGAGAGCAAGATCTCTCTCCAAACTCCACTCCTCCCAGACGACATCACCTTTGAAGGCACACACCTGGGGTGGGTGCCAAACTTGAAGTTTGAAGATTGGGATCTCGTTGACCACGAGAAATTCCCTCATCTAGAGACTGCGTAACTCATGAAACCCAAGAAGAACACCGCGGCGGGGGTTATAGAATTGGAGCAACGAAAGTGGTTACGCAGAGTGGAAAAGGTAGGGTTATTATACTTGCTATGGGTGCCGCATTTCCACCGTGCCCTAGTTGTGACCTTCGTCATCAAGAAGCTACTCTGCCTGGTGCATGGTTGGTGTTTGTGGCTAGAGGAGCCCATCCCCATCATGAACCACTTAATTCATTGCATTACCTGGCTCCCATGTAAAGGAGAGGACCCTGTAGACATCTTGGATGGGAAGAGCAACAATTTGGCCATTGCAGAGGCCATGAAGAAGAAATACAATCTTGAAAAAAAGAAAAGGGGCTATATAATCTCCAGTATCAACAACAAAGCAGTCAGGGTGGCGACTTAGATACTGGAAGGTAAGGTCGTGAGGAAGTGTCGTGCAGACGAAGTACCCACATCGGTGGTGGCACTTGCTGAGCAGTGCACGGAAGGGGTCTAGTTTAACTGGTCCGGGTTCTTATGCAAAGAGTTCTTGGAGAATTTTTGGAAGGCACAGGAACAAGGAAAAACGTTCCACTATGCATGGCTTTTGTTGTCCATAGTGCTGGTGGTGGGGGAACTGTCACAGAACATCCAGTTCCCCACAATTACAAGGGATCTTCCAGAGGCCGCGAAGTACGCTTTGCTATGGGCTACTAAGGATGCGAACAAGATCTGCGATAGTAAGATATTCTGGGTGTTCATGGAAATGAACATCAGAATGGGGATTAACCGCAAGTCACAGTTATCACCCACTGTCTACAAAAACCTGCAAAGTTTTACAGAATTTAAAGTGGACTTCCACAACATATATCTCATAGCGCGCAAGGATCCAGCCAAGAAATGGAGTGAGCTACCCTTCATAGCCACAGATGATGTAATTTTCGATGTATTGAAGACATGGCCACCGAAGTGGCACACCCCAGACATCGTTGCAATGGATAAGTCTGTTGTGCAGAAGAAGAAGGAGGAGGCCAAAATGTGCATGGCACAGTTGGCAGAAAAGAGAAGGCAGGAAGCTGCAGTAGCAAAAGCACAAGAGGCATGGGATGCTGGGCAAACAGCAGCAGAATAGAAAAAGGCCACAACAGTAGTAGCACAAAAGGAAACAAAGAAGGCGCGTAAGGGCTAGAAGTTGCCCTCGCTAGAGCAGGAGAAAGAAATGGAAACAAAGGGAGAAGAGGGTGGCGTAGACCCACAAACAACATCAACACTATTGAAGCACAAGCGCTCAAGTGAGCGAACGGGGCCATGCAAGAAGGTCAAAGCATCTAAACTATCTATCAACCCGATCACCCTTACTGAGGGGGATCTACACGACATAGGTGAGATGGTACGCGACGTCACCACTAAGGCCCTCCAGAACTTTGCAGAGGAGAACCAAATTGTGTTAGGGTCCCTCCAAGCGCAGATCTAGGAGTTTTAGGTGTGCATTCCTCAGGCTGGTACTCTTTCGACCAGCCTTGCAATAGGGACAACTATAGCCAAGCAAATGCTACGCGCTCGAACAAACAACACAATAGTACTACTAGAAGGGGCACTAGTTACAACAAATGAGCCCGATCGGCCTACGATTAGTGCACTAAAAGGCATCAGGATCAGCATGGTTTCACTCCCACAGGAGACACTCTATGTTCTGCAGGATGGGATTACTACAGAATTGTGAGCTAGGGAGAGCCACAAGTTGTAGGTGCTGAGCAAGCAGAAGATCATCATGGAGCAGTTGAGATTGCAGCACGATGAGGTTGTGTCATAGTATAGGCAGATGGGATAGGTACTGGAGGAAGCCTGCTAGATGGTCCCTATGCTGGCCATCCTAGCAGACACACCAACAAAGGCGCGCATCCACATATTAGAAGCAGGGGTGCGTGAGGCGTGAGAGGAAATGACCAAGGTTCAACTGGAGATGAACCTTCAGGTAGCAGAGTTGCAGTTGAAGGTGCAGCCATCCACCCCCCTAGAAGTAAGAGAATAGAGTGATAGTGGTATTACATCAGGGCTGGAAGAGATCAACAGTGCAGTATGAGACTGCACTAGAATATTGGAAGAGTCATTCAAGGTCCTCACCAATCTGTAGGAGGACCCTAACATACAGTGCTTAGAGACAGAGGTGTGTGAGCTCTAGCAGCAGTATCACAACATCAAAGGGACTGCTCAGATAGTGGCCCTTACTCAGAGGCTCACGTGAATGCTATAGGCCAAAGCGTTGAAAGAGCAAGTGGACACTGCACGACACCAAGAAGCAGTTTTGAAGGCACACGTTCAACCTTGGATCAACGAGGCCTTCGTCATTATAGCAATAACTGAAGGCAAGCTCGCAAAAATGCAAGGGATGCAAGAACAAATCTAAGGAAGCAGTTCCAACACCGCGGTCTCAGAACAATGCGTACAACAGATTCAGTAGGTAGGCGCTCAGTGTGTTGCCGACCTTGTAGCTATTCAAGTAGAGTTGGAGGGTCTCTGCACAAAGATCTCCGCACCGACAAAGTGACTCAAGGGTGAGTCACGATGTTTGTGTTAGGGGCCTGCTGGGCATGGAATCCCCCCAAGGCATGTTTTGGGGCTTAAAGCCCAAGTTTTGACAAAGTCCATTGTAAAGACTCCACAAATTGTGGGAACGGAGTGTGAAGTAATAATAGAGTCATAGGGTTGTCCGCCCTTGTTTTTGTAATGTAATGTCGGTTTGAAAGATCTATCCATGGTCCGCGGACCATGGGATTGTATAAATAGAGCGAGGCTCTAAGTGTAAATGAGAAAGAAATCTAATAGAGGAAAAGAAGCATTGAGGCAAAGTGTACGTCATGTCTTTGGGTCGTGTAGTAGGAGAAGGCTTTGCAGCTGACTATGCAGAGGCCTAGTAGTTCACAGCTGAGTGCGTGGACCCCTGCAGCTAAGTGCGCAAGGCAGGTCAAGTCTGTAACTATTGGAAATATTAATAAAGAGAATTTTTACCATATTTATGTGTATCTTTTCTTGGTTTATGTATTATTGGGTATGCATTACTAGTTTATTGTTTATTTACTACGTGAACTCATATGAATGTGCTAAATATGTAAATATAACATAAGGCATCTAGTTACGCAAAGATATCTAATCCAGCCACGGTCTTGGTTCCAGGCTCTTCCTACTTCCTTTTCGCACATCCCATAGAAGCATCTGAGTCGGTACTGGTATAAGAAGATAAATAAGATCTCGAGTGTGACTTAGGGAAATAGTGCAGATCGTTGCTCCAGCAATGCAAAAGCCCCACAACCCCTATTTAGGGCTATGCAAATGTGAATACATCATAGTGCAAAGGCCAGGGAAGTACGTGAAGTAACCTGTGTGAAGGGACTAACAGTTGGACCAAATCAACTGCTCAGACATGTCAAGGGTGAGGAAACCTAGCTCCAGCACCCTCCCATACTACTTTAGGTGAGACCTCAGTCTGCACTCCACAGACTGTTGCCGAAAGGGCTAGTAGTACAAGGATTTCTTTGGCTAATTAACTCCAAAACTGGGTCACGCCCCAACAAGCCAACAGTCATACTAACTGGCAATCTTCTCATGGCTATGACGACAGAAGATCGTCATGGAGGACTAGCCATATTGCGGTATTGATTTCTATGGAGACCCAGATATTCCCTTACCAGATGGGGAGGACTTTGATGATGAAGGTAAAAAATCAAATTTTTGATTTTGACATTTTTTAATTGTTTTTTGATATAGGCATGCTTATAACATTTCTCTTGTCTATGTAAATGTTGGACCAGAGCAGCCAACCAAGATGTCCCTGATAGCTCGGCAAGTCCCTTGTCCTATTGATGTTGTTGCCCCTTATCAAGAAGGGAGCGATAACGAGGAGGAGATCATGAGGAACCTCGAGGGGTTGACTCATGGTATCCCAGAGTATGCTCGGATAGGAGACATGCCTCAGTGGTACTAGCGACACACAGTGGGAGTCTCAGATCGGATCTGCTAGCTCCTGAGTCATGTTCCATCAGCTATCTCATGCTATCATGACCACCATGCTAAGTATTTTCTAGATCCACTACTTACATATTTTTTTAGGCTCACGTGCCATGGATGTAAGAGGCCTGCGAGCCGCCAATGCTATTATAGACACACATATTGTTTTGTGGGTTCTGATGTATCAAACATTCTCATATATATATATATATATATAGATGTAAAAGTTGTATTTTCCTATCTATTATGGTACAAATGGTTTGTCTTATCTTTAACATGTTTTATAAATGTCTATCCAACATGTAATTAGCTAATGCATCTATCAATGTATTCATGCGTCTAGGAATATGATGATATGTAATATAATCAAAATGTCTTTCCAATAGACAAATACAGAGATACATTTGTAATATTTGAGGGTTCCTGACAGAATATTGCCTATTGAATTGAAGGATGACAAGCTATGAATCAAGGTTGACAACCAATTCCCTGATGCCCAGGGTGATGACTTCTGATAACAGTTCGATGACCGCACTATATTCATCAATGTTGTTGGTTGTATGACCTAGGCAGATACCTTGATGGTCAATCAATTCACCGTTAGGGTTATAGATAGCCCATGCCATGGATGATAGGTTCCAGGTACTTCAGCAAGCACCATCAGCAAAACCAACATGAGGAGTTGCAGACATCTGCAAAGCAAGAAAATCATAGTAAACAGGAAATTTGTTTGAAAAATATCACACAAAACCACGCTGTACAAAAATGAATCACACACTAATGTACATAAGTAACCATGAAAGATGACCTAAGCATAGCACTTTTTGAGGTAAATCCCGTTTCGGGGCTTATCGAGAGGATTTCCTTCATAATCAGTAAGCTCATCGGCTCCTTTCTGCAAAAACACATTTTACAATATAGGGCCCATGCCACATAGGTTTGAACTTGCCTGCGCCAAGCTTATCATTAGCCTTGTCATATAGCAGGACCAAATCACCCTCAAAGAAAGCGTGAGGGGAGACTGACTGATCGAAATGGGATTTGACCCATTTCTTTTGTGCTTCTATGACCAAGGCAGCGAGATGACGAGTCTTGTCTAGTCGTTCTAAATATAAGAGGTGTTCCTCTTGAGGTGATGTTTCGAGGAGGAGTTCAATAGCTAACTTGAGTGAAGGAATCTCACATTCGATCGACAATGTTGCTTCCAAACCATAGGCCAGCTAGAAAGGTGTGAAACTAGTTGTGTCTTTGGTTCAAGTTCGGTAGGCCCACAAAGCTGAAAAAATCATGAGACTCCAATTTGACTTGTACATCCCAATAGTACGCTGAAGCATAGTGACCAAAACCTTGTTCACGACTTCAACTTGGCCGTTGGCCTGAGGGTAATATGGGGTCAAGCCATCGTGGCGCAAGCCCAGTGCATATGTCAATTCTGCCATCATGTAATCTCTGAAATGGGAGCCATGGTCTATGACAATGGCTTGGGGTACATCAAACCTGGAAATAACATGGCTAAAAAGGAATTGAGTTGCCATCTTACCATCTGCAAAATATGTAGGCATCGCTTCAGTCCATTTGGTGAAATAATCCATAGCGACGATAATATAGCCATGCCCCTCGGCCGAATGAGGGTTACATGTCATATAATCGATGCCCCATTTGGCAAAGGGACCAACGGTAATGATGGGGTGTAGGTGAGCGGGTGGCGCATGCATCTTGCATTGGTAAATTTGGCATTCATGACACTTTTGAACAGCAAGAATGCAGTCTTTGAAGATACACAACCAGAAATAACCAACGCGAAGGATTTTATGAGTTGTAGCGTAACCAGAGATATGACCACCACATGTCCCAGAGTGGCAATCATTGAGAGCTCTTTCAGCTTCCTCGATCGTGAGGTATCGACGAAGAACATAATCGACACTGACACGGTATAAAGTATCACCAATAATACGGTAGTGTTGGGAAAGATTCTGAATCCTTCGACAATCATTCTTGGTCAACATGGACTAGAATGTGGAGGTTTGGAGATACACGATGATATCATCGGACCATGGATCAGGGGTGCTAATCAAGAAAAGGGCTTCATCTTGAAGTTGTTCATCTGCACCAGCAGGGAGAGCTTTGGAGGGAAGGGAACAAATCAATATAGTGAAAACAAATGACTTCTTAGATTTGGTCGTAGTGAAGACCAAATTGAATTCTTGCAAGATAACAATCCATTTAGGATACTTTCCCCCAAACAATTGACGAGTTGGGATATAGGTCATAGGGTTGCATTCATAAATCACTATAGTCATACATAAAAGATTATAGTGCTGAAAATGTTGAACAGCTTGAACGGCAGCCAAAGCCAACTTCTCGACAAGTGCATAACGAGTTTCAGTGTCGAGGATATTCTGACTAAGGTAGTACATCACATGTTCGCTGCCTTTGTCATCATCTTGAACCAACACCATAGCAATGGTGCTAGGGGTTGTGGCTAGGTAAAGGGAGTAATCTCAATAATAGTCCAATGGATGCAACAAAGGAGCATTTATGAGGATGGCCTTAAGATCATCAAAAGATTTTTGGGCCACCTCATCCCATGCAAAGAGCGTTCATTGTTTGAGCAACTGGGTAAATCTTGTGGCTAGCCCGACGTAGTTGGGTATAAAACAATGGAGAAAGTTGCCCTTTCCTTCCAGGCTTTGGAGTTGGTGCAGTGAAGATGGAGGGGGTAAATTTACAATGGCCTCAACTTTTAGTGGATCCAGGTGAATCCTGTCCTTGGAAATGATGAAGCTGAGGAGTCATCCTGATTCCACATAGAAAACACATTTGTGTGGATTTAAACGAATGTTATAGTGTCTGTAGTGTAGAAAAATCTGTCGAAGATGGTCTGGGTGATCTTGGCACTTACGAGAATGGGTAGGAAGGTCATCCAAGTAAGGCTGGATGATGTTGCGAATATCATGAAATGCATAGGGCATTTCTCGTTGAAATGTGGCTCCAACATTTTTGAGGCCAAACAAGAGCTTCTTGTATGAAAACTTACCCCATGGGAAGATAAAGGTTTTCTTCTCTTTGTCGGCTGGTGCAATATTAATCTGGTTATAACCAGAAAAACCGTCCATAAAGGAAAAGATCTCGCTCCTAGCACATTCATCAATGATTTGATCAATGAAGGGAGTAGGATAGTTGTCTTTAGGACAGGCACGATTAATATCTCGATAATCCATGAAAACATGGGTCGTGCCTTGTTTTTTAGTGACTGAGACAATATTGGACACCCAGTCTGTAAGGGGGATGGGGTAAATGAACCTAGCTTTGAGAAGCTTTTCTACATCACCCTTAATAGCAACGGCCTTCCTAGGGTGCACCGGGTGAAGATGTTGGAGAACGGTCTTTGCGTGTAGATATGTTGGTATTTCATGCACCACAATGCTAGGATCGATGCCAGGCATTTATTTGTAAGACCATGCAAACACATCATGGAATTCCTGAAATAAACAAGTATATGTCTTGATCTAATCCAGAGAACAAGATACCCCAATATGAATGTGTTCAACGACATCGGGTTTGATAGAAATGTCAATCAGCATCATTTGGTTAATATTACCCAAATTTCCTTCCGACCAGACTTCATGAGTAACATTTGGTGGAGGAGACAGGGAAGAGGGCTCTTCGAAAGCGGTAGACATGACTGTCGGGCGAGGCAGGAATGAGGATTGATGATGAGTATCGACCCATGGTGGTTCCTCAAGAGACATGATTTCCATGATACCTTCATCAGCGAGGAAGGTCTCGACTAAGGGATTAGATGATTCTAAAGTGCCAAGCCAGGGGGATTGAGATTACATATCAAGAGAGGCCTTCAACATATGAGAATCAAATGCAGAGTTCAAAGCCGAAAGAATTTCCACATAATTGACTTGGGCGGGACTAAGCAGCATGACCTCGCCCCAAGCATCAACAATATCTGCTACAGGTATGACCCAAGGATCAGATTTGACTGAGACAATGTTGAAAGAGGCAGCATGAGGAGGTGGGAGTGGAAAAATTCCCATTAAGGCAGAATCTTTCAAGAGACCTGCTCCCACACTCTCATAGGGAGCACCAGAGTGCTTGACATACTGAACATTGCCATCCAAGGAGGAAGAGGCAAAGAAAGACAGCTGATCAATGGTGACAATCTTCCCTTGATGGGGAAAACGGATCATGCGAAACAAAGAGGAGGCCACAACATGCATAGCATGAGTCCAACTTCAGCCAAGTAGAAGATTATAATTGAGATTGGCGTCAACAATCTCTACTTCAACTTGCACTGTCTTGCCTTCTAGGGTGATGGCAAGGTTAGGTAAGACACCGAAGGGTCACAAATCATGCCCATCGAAAGCTTCCAAAGTGTTCAGAGACTGGTTTAGCGCAGGGGATCCAATAGCCTTCAACATGCAATTGACATGATGCAAGTAGAAGCACCTTCATCTATGCCAGTGTAGTGGATGGTCTTTTCATTAATCATTACCTGAATAAGAAAGGAAATCTGATGAGGGAGTTGCGGAACATGGTTGTCCAGATCGAAACATATCAAATTAGAATCGGTGGGATCAATGCCCCCGATAGCTAACAACAAATATTTCCGCTACGATGGGCAGCTTTGGAGTACCTTGAGAGCTGACATGGTTGACGTCGCCTGAGCCAAATCCTCAACAATATTGTAGTGCTGAGCGACTCAGGCATTGAGATTATACAAGGATTTCTGCAACACTCCCTGAGAGGGTGACCACGTAGTGGAATTAGGGTTAGGGCGCTCGATTTACAGAGGGCCAGAACTCAGGGTAGAAGAAGAAGGTGTAGCTTCTTTTTCTTTCCCAACTATTGGAGCTAGAGTTTGATAATCTTTCAATTAAGTAGCCACATTAATGGGCGTGCTCATCATGAACACTTGATATCCAAAGGAAGCAGATCGGGGTTGGTCTACCATCTGAGTCTGTTGAGATGGAAATGGCTCTTTAAGGACAGTAGGGGTCCCTTTGAGTAGGTGACTAACTTCAGATCGTCATGGACAATCCTTAGTATAGTGATCCTCCTCGCAAATGAGGTAGGGATACTTAGGTTTTTGTTGCGAAGATTCACCAACAGACAATTTGGGAGGACCTTGTTTTGGGGCATTGACTTTAGATTTTCCTTTTCCTTTCTTTATTCCTTTCGAGGATTTGTCCGTTGTGGTAAACTGGACAATGTGGACCTATGAGGTTTTACCAGGGCTTGGTAGATTTTGAGATGAACTATTAGGAGAAGAATTCAAGACTAACTTATGTTTAGAAGAAGTTTTAGTAGGGGTCTGGGATACTAAACTAATAACTCCATCAACGGGAGGAACAACTAGTGACTTTGATGTTACGGGATCAGAGGATGGCCACTGAGCAGTGGATAACAACTCATATAAGGTTCCACACTGAGAGAAAACCAGATCCAAGTACTGCGCATGGGCAATGGCTTGCTCTTCAGTGACACATCCATCCATAGCTATATCACAAGTAATTGGGGCTACAAATGATTTGGTAAACCATTTAGTGATCAACTGATCAGCTATTTTGAACTTGATCAGGGGACTTCTACATCTTCATTCATGGATATGATCAAAGATGTGTGTCGCAGTGTCTTGCTTAAGCGATGTCAGAAAATAGGTGCCAGTTTCATAACGAACCGGCAGCTGAAAATGCATGAGGAAAGCCATGGCTAACGAATTGAAGTCATGGAAAGTACTTCGAGGTAGCTCAATGTACCATTTCATTGCGGCACCCATGAGGGTTTGTTGGGAAAGATGAAGACGAATGGAATCATCTACATATGAGTTTGATGAGCACTAGAGGTGATATGTCATCACATAGGTTTGAGGATATTCTTTAGCTTTCCCATCAAACTTTGGGCAATTACTTGGTATCTTGGATGGCACTGGAGGCCAGTATGGCGAATGAAGGATCGGATCATTCATAAGACGCAATACATTTGGTAGCTCAAGTGTAGCCAAGAAAGGTAATTAAGTGTTAAAAGGCATGGGAGGTCAGTAAGCGGGCCCATAGGGAGGAGCCTGTCCCTACTGGTAAGGATTTTGGCCCCAGTGAGGGATTTTGGCCATTTGGCATCTGAGGCTGCCCCCATTGTGGATTACCTTGACCAAAGGGAGGATTCAAGCCTTGAATACCTTGAAACTGTCTAGGCACAAGTTGCTGATAGGCAACATATGGGTTAAAAGGTTGTTGAGCTTGTTGACCTTGGACATATGGATATCGGACCTGTTGTCCTAGAACATAGGGTTGTTGAGCTTGTTGTCCCTGAACAAGAGGGTTCTGGACCTACAGTCCTTGGGCATAAGGTTGATACACTTGTTAAACTTGGACGTAGGGGTATTGTACCTTGTGCCTTTGGCCAATAGGATTCTGAAACTGTTGACCCTAGACAAGAGGATGTTGCACCTGCTACTGCAGGATTTGACCTTGACCCTGTCCCTGCAAGGGTTGACCTTGTTGATATGTATACAAGGGTTGCTACTGCCCGGGTTGGTTTTGTTGTTGCAAAGACTGACCTTGCAGTTACAGAACTTGTCTCTGGGCTACAAAGGTTGGCCCTACGAGGATATGGGTTGAGAGGTATGTGGAGCATATTGCATTTTCTGTTGCACAGCCTGCTGCAACTGTTGAAAGGACTGACCTTGCGGTTGTTTCAGGTGACCTTTCTATGGGATAATCTGCCCTTGCTGTTGTGTAAAAAGCCCTTGCTGCAACAAATCTTGCCCTTGCGGTAACAAAGTTTTCCCTGGTTGTTGTAGAGGTTTTCCTTGCTATTGCAAGGGTACTTGAATAATGCTCAGGAAATTACCGAACCGAATCTGGCCATAGCCAAGTTGGATGTACTGCCCAGATTAGAGGCTGTAAGGTTCATTAACCAATCCTTGAGAACCATATGGAATGTAAGGATTTTTTTATTGGACTTGAGCCCCATAGGGCTGCTGATACTTAACATTTCTTTATCAAGATGAACCACCAGGATTCTGAAGCTGTTGGTATTAGAAATTTCTTGATCTAGTAGGGTCAGCAGGGTTATAAATAATACCAAAAGAGGGTTGGTTTATACCAAGCATGTGAGCTTTTGAGTCGCTCACATTAGTGGCACCTAACACCATAGTCACATTCAGGTTTTTTCCCCCAGGCAGTGGTACAATCTTGCCATTGACTAATGGGATAGAAGAACTGATGGAAACAATCTTTGAAACTTTCGGTTGTGACTGACATGTAACTAGGATTGATGATACAAGAGTATTCAGAATGATGGGTTGCACCAAGACTGAAGTAACAACAAGTTGGGAAGTTGTGTTCATGATGAACAGACCTGACGTAGGCCTGACGCCTGATGCCCAAACAGGATTATTGTAAGGTGATGAGGCACTAGGTGTGCCTAAAACTAAGTGCCCTAAAGACACATAACTGAGTGGCAAGCTAGCGGGAATACCTTCTAAATAAGGGAAACCCTCAAGGGGAAACTACAATTACAATTTTTCCCCCTCAATAGTGTGTGGAGTGGAAACTTCAGACTCGTCTAGAGAAGTGACTCGAGTAGCGCCTTCAGGTTCCACATTTGAAAACAAACAATGACAAATGGTCAAACATGTACTAGGGAATAGTTCTAAAGGAATACCCAGTTGATCATACGAACTGTAACGACACTAAAATGATATCTCAACAACGTCAAACACAGGGTTCGGAGGATAGATAACCATTCCAAGCTAACAATCAGTGGTCAGCGAATTCTCTGGAGTTTGAATGAGTTTATCCAGAGATTCTGGGCCAAGATCAACAAATGACCCTGAATCGAAAGTAGGGGGAGGATGAGATGACAATGGTTGAACACTCAAAACAATTGTGAGTCCAAAATTTTGGTCCTCAAGTGACTCTGATAACTCAAGAAATGGCTCCTTAGACAACTTTCAGACGGAGGAGAGGAAGAGGAAATGGGTGAACCATATGGTTCAGCCACAATGACCTTGTCTTAGTCGAGAGAACAAGTAACTTCAAGGCTTTAAATGTCCTTTTAAGGGAAATCACGATTTGGTCAAGGAGACTAACAGGATGTTTTGGATTGTTGGAATCAATTATTAAGATGCATAAAAGACTGATGTTATTTCATTTAGAAAGAGTTGAGAAAGAAACAAAGATGACTTTATCACTTTCGATTGGAAATGAGCTCAAAAGGACAAGTGATCGAATGATATTTTAAGTTTAATGAGTCAAAAAGATAAAATGACTACTCTGGATGGTCTAGGTAAATAGGATTACCAGGCAACCGTGAACTACAGAATACCTCCTAGCAAACCAAGAAGTACGAGCAGACAATCTCCCCGAATGTTGTGTTCGGTGTATCACATTCACAAGGCGGCCGACTCGGCTTCCTAAGGATAAAAGGATTGCAGCCTAGTGGGGTCTTCTGTTACATACTCGACAGTATGGGGAGCACAAATCCATGTTAGCACTATCTAATGCCAAAGCTAATGACATTTACTAGGTTTACAGATGTCGGAACACGTATCTAGCCAAGACCTTCTAGATATGATTGTTAATTTCAAATGCGGCTTAGGTTAATTGAATTCATTTTAGGGTTTATCTTGAGTTAAGTTTCAATTTTCAGGTCTTAGCGATGCTACTTGAAAAACCTAAAATGAAACTAAATGAGACAAGACTCTTTCAATTCGATGAAATTCCTACACTAGAGAGGGTAGAAACTACTCAATCAAATGCAAACAATCAAGCAACTGAAAACGAAATGATCTTTCACTACTTCACTTTTTCAAAAAATAAACTAATGAAAAATGCATTCCAATTCCTAATTTCCTGACAAGAACTTATCTATTAGTCCTTTCAAAATGAAAAAATTTCTCTTCCTTTTTCGAATGTTGATGCAATTCTAGCTTTTAAGAGATGCAAATCAAAATGATGAAACAAGCTAGAATTTCAGACTTTGTCATGAAACAACAAAACAAACTTTTCGCATACAATCTTTCAATGAAAATGTTTTCGAGACTATGAGCTCTTCAAGGAGATGAAAACATGAAAAGATAAGTTCATTCATATCAATGAAACACCGACTTTACCAAACACAAGATCGACAATGTAATGTATGCCGGAAAAAGACATTCAAACTAGTAAACAAAACCTTTTCAAACTTGTGAAAAAAGAGGTCAAATTCATAAGAGGGACCAAAAACAAATGCAAGGAGCAAACACACCCACAACTAGACTTGATGAGTCCACAAGTTGCTGAATGGATGACTAGCTATATGCCCTAGCGTTGCTAGCCACTCAATGACTCAATCAATCAAATAGCAAGATGACAAGCCAACAAGCAAGCAAAACCAAATGGAAAGTAGCTTCCTAATCAGGGATAAAATAGTCAAAAAGGCTCACGAGGTCAAAAAAACAAGAGTAGAACACACTGGCCAAGATTGGGGTCTAGCCCTAATCTTCACTTACAGGGATCGCTGTGACTGCCTAACTGGCAACAAGTGCCTGAGGCTAGTCGGCGCAATTGTTCCTCCACAATTCCCACTGGTCGGTGTGACTGTCATCTGATTAAACACGTTTTCTGAGGGAACTAAGGAAAAATCAAAATCAAAAATCAAAATAGGGACCAAGTCTACTACTATGAATTTTAGACTTAGGCTAGTAAGAAGGAGAAAAGAAATAGAACCAAAGGGAAAACGTGAAAATAGCAAATCTCTCATGGAATCATGAAATCCAAAACAAACAAAAGATGGGATCTACCCAGTAGAGTTGCTAATTTGTGGTGAAGTAAAATTATAAGTGCGGACATGAACAAATTCCTCTAGCCCAATAATGGGTCTAGCCACAACAGATACATTCTATGGAAGATTTCCTTAGGTTAGAACCAATCAAGAGGGCCTACCTATTGATCGTTTATCCTGCTTGATGGTGTCCTTGCTTGCTCACTCCAACAATCTCTCTCACTTCCTTCTCCAAGCTTCTAAAACAAGTAAACAACAACACACGAACATAATAATAAACAAATTGCAATTCAACCTAATTAATGAGTCAATAAGCATCAAGACACGAATATGTAATATTACAAAACAAGTAGGAAATCAATCGATAGTTGCATATATTAATACCAAAGAGAGATTACAGCCATTCTTCTTGATGTCGCAGTCTTCCTCTGACAAGACCATGTTCCCACACACTTCTCCTCACACAACTAGATGGCTACAACTAGTAAAAGCTTGCTTGTCTAATCAAAATAGTATACTGACACTCAACCAAAACTCTAACTAGCTTGTGCTTGGGAAGAAGGGAGGTTTATATAGGAAATATGGATGGGAGATGGATCCTCTTCTCATGGGAGGAGGACTTATCCCTTGAGTTAGTTCCATCATTATAGGGGAAAAGAGCCCAAACAGTCATCCTCGACCCCATCCGGCCAAACCATTTACTAGACTTCCATTACAAAGCTTCTAGAGCTGGAAGCTTCGACTCTAATTTAAAAATCTTTCCATAACAAGACTGGCATGACTAGAACACAGCTCAATCGTACCGATCGGCACAAGGAATAGTGCTAATCCCTATAAAATAAGCATGGGGAAGATAAAGGTCATTAGCGCCAGCCTTGTAAATTGGGCAAAACAGAAGTTTCAGAGGAAATAGTGCAAAAGGGAAATGATATGCTCATGAAGAGGGACATAATGGGAGCTTCCTCATGAAGGCAAAGCATGTGGGGTTCACTATAGAGGTCCTCCAGGATCAAGGAATGGGGAGTATAGGGACAGTGACAAAATGTTGTGTAACACCTCCTTGGAAACAACATGTCCCAAGTAGTGTACCTTAGTCTGGAAGAAACTTCACTTGCGGGCTTTAGCATACAATTGATGCTCTCTCAACAACCTCAACACTATTGCTAAATGCTCAACATGCTCTTCCTCATTTTAAAATATACCAATATGTCATCAATGAACACAATAACAAACTTATCCAAATACGAACGCAACACAATATTCATCAAGCACAACCGAATGGCTACAATAAACTCATAATTCCCATACCTAGTCCAGAAAGTTGTCTTGTAAATGTCCTCCTCTTTTATGTGTACTTGGTGGTATCCTAATCTCAAAAATATCTTCAATAACATTTCTTCTCGCTTCAACTGATTGAACAAGTCATCAATCCTTGGTAACAGATACCTGTTCTTGATAGTCACTTTGTTCAACTACCTATAGTCAATGCAAAATCTGAGAGTACCATCCTTCTTCTTCAAAAACAATACTGGTGCACCCCAAGGTGATACACTTGGCCTAATGTATCCCTTCTCTAACATTTCCTTCAAATGGAATTTCAACTCTACCAACTCAGGCATGCTCATCTTGTAAGGTGCTTTTGATGTTGGAGCTGCCCCTAGAACTAACTCAATAGAAAAGTATACCTCCCTATGAGGTGAAAAATCTGAAATTTCCTCAAGAAATAAATCTTGAAATTGCTATAGAACTGGGTACCTACTCAAAACATCTACATCATCAACTTCCTTACCTTTGTCACTAGAAATATGTACAGAAAATAACACACACCCTTTCCTACGACTACGCTTTGCATGCATGGTGGTCACAATCCTAATTGATGTGGATTTCTTCTTTCCCTGTAAGACCGTTGGTTCCCCATTATCATCCACACACGCAATGGCTTTGTCATAACAATCCACCTTGGTCCTATGAAGGTACAACCAATCCATGCCCAAGAACATATTGTACGATCCCAACAGTAATACATTCAAATGTGTTGCAGTAGGTATACCATTCAAATCAAATGCACAAGCTCTTACCCAATGATGAATTCACTTATTTGTACCTATAGCCAACTGCACTAACCAAGATTCTGCATGAAGTTCCTTACTCAAACCACACTTATCCACCAAGTTAGGACTAACATATCTATAATTAGATCTAGGGTCAATCAAAATAGAAATAAATTGATCACAAAGCTTACCGTCCATCTTAATGATAGATTTCTGATGGTCTGCATGTTTGTTTTCCATTTTTGCATAAATAAGAGGAACACTCTGGCCATCATCCCCAACAGTCTGTGCCTCTTTCGCACTATATATCTAAGGCCTACCACCCTGATTCTATGGACAATCTCTCTTAAGGTGTTCCCTACCGCATGTCCAACACTCCAACCATCTAGTACCATCACCTCTATGCTACTGTTGTGACCTATGTCCCTATCTAGTTGTATTGAACCTCTTTTGTGGTGCCACATTTTCATTCTCGCCTACATTTTGAGGCATTTCTCTTTTCAGATTCCATTTACCTTACCTTTTTCTTTCCCTTTCCATCCTTGTTGATATTCATTCTTACGCTTTGACTGTTCATACCAAAGCTTCAATTTCCCAATAACTTCCTCACTGACTGAGGCTCATCATACTTAATCTGATCTCTAAATTCTAATGGAAATCCACTGACAAATTATTGAAATTTACCCTTCTCATATTTAAGATACGGTATATATCTCAATAGGTCAAGGAAATTAGTCATGTACTCTTCATCTGTCATTGATCGCATATTTAGCTCATAGAATTCTTTGACCTTACTTTCGTAGTACCTTTCTGACAAGTAATTCTTCCTGAAAATCCTTTGGAACTCATCCCAAGTCAAGTCAGTTGTCCTAATTTCTCTAACTCACTTCACATATTACCACCAGATGCCTGCTTTACCTCTCAGGCTGAAGATAGCTATTCTAGCCTTCACATTATCTGTGTACTCATGTAACTCAAATAATTTCTTCATCCCAAGTATCCAAGCCTCTACATCTTCTAGTTTCTTCACATCTCCATCAAAAGTAGGTGGCTTTTCTTTCTTAAACTCATCTGGAAAGTATCCCTATCTCTCCTCCTCTAAGGATGATAACGATGATGATCATGATGCCTATCAAAACCGGAAGTAGAATAGTACCTGTATCCATCATCTCTCCTATCGGAGCATCCAATGATCATCCATCTCTAACAGTGTCATGTCTATCTAACCTGTAAAAACCATGAGACCTACTACCATATGCCCCATTAGTTCTATCCTCATTTCCATGTTTGATCTGAAGTGGTCGTTGTCGTTGCAATTATGAGAAACTTTGAAGAAGTATTGCATTAACCTCTACTTATTTCTCTTGTGCCTGTATAATTCTGTCATTGTTTGACTTACAAATCCTTATTTCTTCCTTCAAGCTTCTCAATGTGTCTTCCAAATCATAAGAGTGCCCAATATGCTACTCATCTAATTCATAGGGATAGTCTTTGTAGCTTACCATATTGCTAGTCATTTTGATCTCTTTCCTGCAAGGCATATTATGTGAGTTAAACAAAATAACAATAAATCAATGTTATTTAGCAAATTTTGGGGAGGATATATCATCTGAAAGATTATCAAATCAGTGGGATACATGTATAACATAATCCTGACAATATATACACATATAATACATAAGCACATAACCATGTAACCATCAGTCTAGCTATATTCCAGACATCAATACATGAACATATCAACTACACATACCATGACCTCATGCATCAAGAAAACAACCATAAAAACGTGTGCAAGTGTAAAAAACATGTAACCAATCATACACTCATAATGACATACTTCATAAAAATCAAATCCTCTTTCACATGGCAACATCACTACAACCATGAATGACACCATGCATATGCAACAAGCACATAAACCACAAGAATGATTAACACATGTGCAAACAATATGAATGCATGACCAACAAACCTCCCATCCAATCTGAGGGATAAACCATGCTCTGACACCACTCTATAACACCTTCCTCCCACATCTACCCAAGTAACCGGCCAACCGGGATAAACATGTGACAAGAGGCTACTATGATTAGATTCAACCTCCTATGTGACCTTAATAAAGTGGAATCATCGGAAACACAACATACAAACCTTCCACATTAGCTACAGGACTCCTAGAAACCATCCCAACCACTTAGATAGCTAACCCCTGGGTCCCACTGAGTTTTTAGCCCACTTGACCCCAGGACGCTCCCATGATATGGACCTGACAGCATCTAGGAGGATTTGGACGCTCTTATGGAAAGGTTGTCAACGTCCAGGTTCTATTTTTCTGAGTGTTGTGCCAGCGTCCCTAGGATTTGAGCCACTTTTTCAAGCCCAGAGCCTAGGTCACTACCCAAAATTGAATGACACCTTCAGAACATAAATATTATAGGGAAATAATGATGCAAATGTAAATACTTGAATAAGCCCATAATCATACCCCCACTAGCCATGATAGGAATTTTGTCAAACATATCACAAATATGTAAACTACAGGTGTAAACAACAGATTTAAGTATAGGGGTCTCATACTTATCTGAGAATCTCTATGAAGCATTTTTCCCTTATATCATTTGTTGCATTATCATCTATTAGGTCATAGATACATTGTTCATTCATTTACAATTACAAAGATGATGACAACCATACATATCCATTACTGTAAAACATATATATAACCAACATAATAGCAACAAAAATACCAAGGAAATCATAGCCATATGATCCAGATATAAACCAGTATAATACTCACAGAAATATAAGGAGAAATAACCTCATATTAATGATGCAAAATCCAAACTCGAGATGGGACTAGCACATTCCACCTGGCCATAGAATGGTTGAGCCAAATATATCTTCAACCATTCACCACCATGCCATATTCCAAGCATGAATGTGGGACTCAAACCAAAAGAACCAACCAAGGCACCCCGAAGCTAAACCACCTCACCCTCATCAATAGAAACCAGGCTTTACCGTAATCCATCCTGGATCACTCGGCCAACACAATAACCATGTAATAACATGTTTTTCCATGATATCCACCGATCACTAGGCCAAACAAGCATGGATGCCACCGAATTTCTCCACCTACACCGTGAGGAATTTTCCTGTCTCCTAGTCTCTCAAGCTTTACCACAATCCACACCGGATCACTAGGTCTTAAACTGAGACCCGCTCTCAAAGATTTACCACATATCCCAACCTAGGATTACTAGGCCCAACGGAGAGTAATCCACCTCTTGTCTCAATCGTATATCTTGCCATTCACCGGAAAGGATTCCTAGGCCCACCGAGGCAACACAGTATTGTCTTTACCACAACCCATGGTCTGGTTCAGGGGTTACTAGGTCAGTGGCTTTACTGTGATCCACATTCCAGTTTAGCAACCACTAAGCCATGTGATGTATCATTCAGAGTCCCACCTCACTCAGCTTCAAATCCATCCAGAAATCCACCTCAACTAAAACATGAGAACCCCATCACACCATGGCTAACCAGAAATGGAAAGGCTAGGTTGAAAACATTGTAACACCTGGAAAAACCCATGCCATAACAAAAAAAGAACCACATGCAATACCATGCATGCCAAATCTAGCAAGGAAAATACACATGCAAATCGATGCCTATAAAGAATATTGTTGTAGCTGATTTATACTGCTCTTCCTTGCTTGGTCCTTCCTTCCTCTTGCCTTATTTTCCTTTCTTGATCCAATGCCAAATTTCTCCAATAAAACTAAGTGTCCAAGAGTGGGAGAAAGAGAGAGAATAAAGATAGAATTCCAAAATTGAACTGACAAAAGCTTACAAACTGATCCTCAAAAGCCTTTTTATCAATTAGGCCTCTATTTTCTTCATTTTCCTCCTCACAGGTAACCTGTAACCTTTCACCTTCCTTTCCTCCTAATTTCTATTATTTTCATAAATAAATGTGCCAAAAGGCCATTTTGCCTTCCCAAATCCATTTACATTTCCTTTGCCAATTTCCTTAGCCATAACAAACCAAATGAACACCCACTAGGATGTTTTTCCCAACATTTAGCTTGGAATAAGTGTCCCATCAACCATGGTTATTATTTTTTCCTTTATTAACTTTTATTACATGGAATTTTCATGAAGGTTGTTCCACTAAATTCAAGTATGGGTTTGTTCACTAAATATTTCAAAGCAGAATGATCAGCAAAAAACTTGAATGGACCTCCCAACAGGTAATGTTGGAACTTTTGATGCGAATACACCATCACAAGCACCTTGCACTTGATTGTGGTATAATTTTTCTCAGTCGTAGATAACTTTCTGCTAGCGAAGTAAATGGGGTGATTGAGGTTTCCCTCTCTGGGATGAGCTAGGACGGCTCCCAAGGAAATACCTAAGGCATCAATGTGAACATGAAATTGTTTGTTCCAATCCTGAATAAACCAAGATTGGTTCAGTTGTGAATTTCTCCTTCAGTATATTAAGAGAAACGTCACATTCTTCTGACCACGTGAACGGTTCGGCCTTCTTTAACAACTTATCCATTAGTGCAGTAATCAAGGAAAAGTTGTGGATGAACCTCCTGTAATACCTTGGTTGGCCCAAGATAGGCCTAAGTTGTTTAAAACTTGTTGGAGGATATATTTTCATGATCTCCATGACCTTAGAAGTATCTACACATACCCCTTCCTTGCATACGATATGGCCTAAGAGCATTCCAAAGGGGACAAAAAATATGCACTTCTTCAAGTTTAATGAGATCTACAAATGTCTATATCTTTAAAAAATGATTCTAAGAAAACTGAAGTGTTTCTTCAGTAAACTATAAATGGTCCAATCATCCATGTAGACCTCTAAGAACCTATGGATATAATCTCTAAAATCAACAATCACAATTCTTGAAAACATTGCTGGTGCATTATTGAGTCCAAATGGCATAACATGGTATGCATGAGACCCCCATTCCATGGTAAATGTGGTTTTCTTCTTATCCTCCTCTGCAATCTTGAATTGTTGATAACCAAAGAATCCATCTTAAAATAATAGGCTCCATTCCCTGCCACATTGTCTAAAACTTCATCACTGAAAGGGGTGGGAAAAGGATCATGAAAACATGCATTGTTCAAACTGTGGTAGTCCACATAGACTTGTATTTCAGTAGCATCCTTCTTGTTCTTATTTTGTATAGCAATTGGACTAAACCACTCTACTTCATCAACTGGGATTAAAATCCATGTTTCTAACATCTTATTTATTTCTTTCTTCACCTTCTCCTTAACCCTTGGATTTAGTCATTATGGTCAATGATTCACTTGTTTTGCATTTGGTTTAAGCATGATCTTCATATCCTCTAACTCCCCCTTAATCCCCTTTAGTTCCACAAGAGACGATGGGAACAAGTACTCATATTATTTTAAGAGATAAAAGATATATTTGGTAGTCTACTTATCCCATTAGTCTCTAATCGAGGCTAACTTCAGATTTTCATCAGTCTCGATGTTGTGTTTTTGCAACTTCAAGGGAAGTAGATGTGGATCATAAATCACAGTCCCATCATTAATGTCATGTTCCCCCTTAGTTTCACTAAATTCCAGATGTTGTAATCCCTCCAAATCATCCTCGTCTGATTCTCTATCTACCCTTCGGCAGGCTACGACCTCATGATATCCAAATTCATATATATTCTCTGGAGTTCTCTAATCTATGCAACCTTCCATTGGCTAGCCAATTGTAAGCATAACTCATTTAATGACCTATAAAGCATTGGTTAACCTTTAATTGTTGTCTGAGAACAAAAATATACTAATGAATTGATCTTCCAAGAAATCCCAATCTCCAATCTATCTCCTTGTTTATTCCTTTACATACTATTCCTTTGGAAAGGTCCCCAGGGAGTGTATAAAATCGTGCACTCATAATTACTTCAAAACTCATTATATGTTCCATCTGGCCTCACATTCTTTCAAGTGTTGTCGAGGGTCAAAGTTCCCCCTGTACTTCACAAAAGCTTGAGGGTACTCCGCTGACTGTCCAAATCTGACTTTCATTGTTGTTTTGATCTTCTCCCATTCCCTGAGATGTGAACTCCCCACCATCTTGCTAATGTTGTTTGTAAAGCAACATGCAGTAGGGGCACTTTGTGTTCTTCAGGGATAGTTGCATCAACTCTATTGATAAAAATATTTATTGAATCCATACCATTGAAGCTAGGGAATTCTCGTATCTCGGTGTCGATCCATTTAATCTGACATATTGTGGCACACTGCCTGGTGTTAATTTCATATCCACCCTTCTTCCAATCATCCCAAGCACCCTCTGAGCCAACCTCTGAACTTTGAATGCTCCGCCTGCTAATAGACCCTTATGTAGTTGGGTTGATGTAATACTCCCTTCTTCTTGCTTTTAGTCGAAACAATTGATCCAACAATTCTGGTTCTTCCCTGTCATATGTTAGTTTTGTGAACCTTGGTCCTTGATATCAGTTTAGGGGTTGGATCACTCTAACCCCTTCTACTTAAAAAGTCATCAATTCCCTCTTTAAATCAATTATTGCATAGTTATCAAAATCCCATTCTATCCCAAGCAATGTCGAGTAGGATTCTTTATACCCCATAACCTTTATCACTTCAAATTATGCATAGGTCTTCACCCCCACTATATCGTATTCTACGTCCTCTAGTTGTATGACTAGGAGGATGAAATATTGATTTGTCATACGCATTTGAATTGGTGAAAATGTCAGCCTAGGCTGTCCCAGGGCTTCCCACGTCTTTCTCAGAAAAACGTTGACATTTGAGCCTAAGTCCAACATGGCATCCTTAATTTGGAAACCCACAATTGGAACTCCCTGCCCATTCTCTTCTTGTTCCTCTGCACCCTCCTAAAATGTCTTTCAAGTAGGTTGTCAGAGATGATTCTTCCCTCAGCCACCCCATCGTTAACAACACATTTCAAAATTTCCTACAACTGTCTGAGCATCATAAGGGTCATAATGCAATCCTCCAGCTTTAGAACTATCTCTTTCTCACATTTATTTACAATTTGTGTTATGACCCTTATGATCCAAAGTTTGAAAGTTTGAAATATGTTGACCATTTCTTGTTAAGGATCTACAATCACAGTCCAAAAATACTACGTTTATGCTTTCTTGGAAGAAGGTTTATGTTAGTCGTCTTTATTTCCATGTGCTTACTGTAGCTTAGGAGTTGGTTTATTGACTAAATCAAAGTTCTTAGCATAGATTAGATGGAATTTAAATTCAACCCATATTTTCCACTATTAGTTGTTTCATTTTGTCAACGATAAAAAATTATGTGCATGTGAGGTTATAGGTATGATTGGATCTGTAGGAAAGGGTCCTTTCACCATCTCCATCTTGGACCACTTCACCCTCTTTGATGAACCCCAAATTATGTTCTTCAGCTCATTCCCTTCAGTCACCATGAACAGCTCTCCTAGTTCAAAACATGCCTTCCTAAGGTGTTGATCTTGGCTACGGGTGTTGGCCACCTTTCATCCATCTACCCCAACCTCCATCCACCTTACCATACCTTAAACTCATCATTCCTATCTCATGAACCTTATCGGCAGCCTTCTTGTAGCAGCCTGCTTCACCATCTATTTTGCCGTGTGATGCAATTTTGACTTAGTTTAGAAGTAGGTTGACCCCCAGCTACGACTCCATGATCAAGGACAACACCTACACCATTCCGATGATCCTTTTGTTGAAAATGCAACAAGATGATGGAGCTTAGTGAAAAGAAGTCGCCTTCACTAAGTGGGCCCACAGGCTATTTTTGGCGCAAAGTCTATTTTTAGACTATGTCTATTTTTAGACATATGGATCATGGTCTATGAGTTGCAGGATGCTATTTATGGATGATTGGTCATGTTGGGTAAAAATAGATGGACCTCTATTTTTATACATATGGGCGGAGTCTATTTTTAGACTGCCAGTCAAAAAATAGAACAGTCGAATATTATTAGCTCTTAATAATATTTGGACTATAAACATTATCTTATCCTCTTGCAGCACTTCAGTTCGAGCTACGGATGTGACACATGCAACTTCCAGAAGGAAATACACTTTTCCTATGGGTTAGTTGAGCTATTGCATGATGGACTTCAGTTAGAACTCAAGTGATTGAGTTTGGTGGAGTTGATTGAGGAGTTGATGGAGTTGTGTTCAGTTTGACTTAGTTGAACTAGTTGTATTTAGTCTAACTGCCAAATACACTAGTGATGAGTGGTGTGAATTAATTATTAATTAATTCACTAATTATGAACTCATAAATCAACTAAATAATACATCAATTAACTTAGTGCATGGACAGTTCAGTGGAGACAAGTGTTAGAGGTGGGTGAAAGGATGAGACTACTATCAGTTGTGACTGTAGCTGTGCATGAGATTTGCACAATCATTGATTGAGATTGCCAATGAGAATTTCGTAGTACAAGAAAAGGAAATTCAAACTTGGATCTGATCTATTCTCAACTTGGATTGCGCAGTAGAGGTAGGAAAACAGTGGAGGATATTTGAACCCATGACTTGTTTAGATCTGAGCTAGTTTGTGTGTAGCATGTGGAGATAGTACTCAGTACTTGTGAGGAGTATTGTACTATGTATTGTTACATGTTCTCTATCATTATAATATACAGATAGTTGGGGGTTTTCATCTGTATGCTTTCCCCAATACATACTGTGTTGATATGTGTGATTGATGTTTCAATGTGCGCATGCGATTGTTTTTAATTCTGCAAATTGATGATCAATGGTAGAGGAGGTTATTCATTATGCATGCATTCCGCAAATAGTGTATAATCAGGATAATCTCTATGAATAAGTGTTATATTATTCAAATTTCTACATGGTATCAGAGCAAAGTTGATCATCAGATCTATTATTCAGAAGGTGATTACATTTTATTTCTTCAGGCAGAGTCTGTAATCGGGCCAGGTGGCTTTTGGATTCATCATTCTTTTAGAAGGTGAGATCTCCGGTAAATGCCCATACAGTCAATCTCTATACAAGAAATACTTTGTTCTGATGAATTTTAGATCAGAAGCGATTGAGTTTTGAGCTGGTGGAATTCGAATTTGCAACAGTGTTTTCTTGGTGTCAAAGTTGAAATGTCTTTCAACGGATTACGATTGGAGTATGCCCTTGAAGGCAGCTCGAATTATATTTCATGGAAAGACAGGATGGAGGTGGTGTTAGATGAAAATAGGTTGAAGGAGTTCATATATGTTGAAGTCCCAAAGCCTACTGATGCTGCTCAAGTTGAGGCTTGGCAAAAGAAGATAGCAAAGTGTCGAAGGATTCTATTGGAGGGCGTGAGGGATCACATTGTATCCAGCCTGCATGGAAAGGCTTCTCCATACTTGATGTGGAAAGC